>JAVJIF010014399.1:0-161628 GCA_038442645.1 Agave tequilana | reverse complement strand
TGTTTAAGACAAACAAGGTGTCGAGTAGCCACTGTAAGATGATACGTTGTGTCGATCGATAAGGCCAATGTAGTTGCTAGTGCAGCCAGAGCGTCGGCGTTAGTATTTTGGGATCGGGACACGTGACCGATATAAAAGCCATCAAATAAATTAGCCATTTTGATGACTACATGATAATAGGGTACCAAATCTGTGTAACGGACCTCATATTCTCCTTTAACCTGATTAATAATCAGTTTTGAATCGCCATAAGCTTCGAGTAGCGTACCCCTATTTCATGGGTGAGCTGAGGCCATGAGTAGAGCGTTATATTCTGCACATTGTTGGAACATGGTTCCGTCAATGAAATGTCCTAGGAAGGACATGGTTTTGTGGTGAGATAAATGCAACCCCCCACACCAGCAATGATCTTACTTTAGGGCCTATTTTTGATGCTCCATTAAAGAATATTTGCCACACTTCGTCCTCTGAAATCATATTAGATTCGAAAATCTCATCTGGAATATCTTCATGAAGTTTTGAGCTTTCCGAAACCAGATGAGCAGCTAGGAAGTCTGCAAGCGCTTGGCCTTTAACCCCCTTCTGAAGAACAAAGAGCATGTCATACTGAGACAAAAGGATGGCCCACTTAGCTAATCTTGAATTCAGTGATCCTGGTTTCATCATGAGGAGACACAAAGGACTAACTCTAGAAATGACATGTATGGTTTGGCCACCAAGTAATATCGCGTCTTTTGAATAGCAAAGACAAGAGCTAAGCATTCCTTCTCGATCAGGTTATAGCGAGATTCAGCCCCATCAAAGTCCTGCTCAGATAATAAATGGCTTGTTTGTGCCGTCATCGTTCTTTTGAGCAAGTGGAGCACCAAGAGAATGGTCCATAGCTTTCACATAAAGCAGGAATGATTTTCCTGATGTGGGAGCCACTAACACCGAAGGTTCTTTTAATATCCTTGAAAGCTTCTTGACAGGTTTTATCCCATACAAAAGAGACACCCATTTTCATGAGCCGGGTGAATGGTTGACAATGGCCTGAGAGATTTGCGATGAATCTTCTGATATAGGCCAACCTACCTTGCAAACCCCTAAGTTATTTGAGATTCTTAAGTGGATGCATGTTCTGAATAGCTTTGACCCTGCCTGGGTCGAGATGAATTCCTTTTGATGTAACAATAAATCCCAAGAATTTGCCACTTGAAATCCCCAAGAAGGATTTTATTGGATTTATTTTCAGCTGATGGGCTCGCATTATATCGAACATTGTTTTCAAGTCATGAAGATGATCATTTTATCGTGACTTTTCACAGTAATGTCGTCAACATAGCATTCCACCGTCTTTCAGAGGTGATCACGGAAAATTGTACTCATTGCACGTTGATAAGTTGCTCCCGTGTTCTTTAATCCAAAGGCATTACAGTATAGCAGCATACCCCTGACGGTGTCCGGAATGAAGTATGCTTCTCATCCTCTGGGTATATCTTGCTTAGATTGTACCCTGAAAAGCCGTCCATGAAAGACATTCTCTCGAATCCGCAGGTATTGTTGATCATGATATCAGTGATAGGCAATGGGAATTCGTCTTTAAGGCAGGCTGTATTGAGATCGAGGTAGTCAATACAGATCCAAATTTTTTCATTCTTCTTAAGAACGGGGACAATGTTAGCAACCCAATCTGGATGTTGTTCCTCTCGTATGAAACCACATGCCATGAGTTTATGAACTTCGGCTTAAATAGCTTCCATAATATCTGGGCAAAATTATTATTGTTGTTGCTTGACTGGCTTGGCATTAGGCTTGATATTCAGATGATGCATGGCTACTTGCAGATCAAGTCGGGCATATCTTCGTTCCATGCAAAGACATCGATATACTCCCTTACGAGTACTATCAATTCTTCTTTCTCCATAAGTGATAAGCTTTCACTTATAAAGATGGGTTTAGGGTAATCTTGACTACCCAAGTTAACTTAAATCACCTTGTCTTCAGTAGGTGATTCGCGTTGTTCGAACCGCTTTTCCCACTGGAGATCCAGTTGCTGAGTCCATAGTTCAACATCAATAGCTTCCCCCTGAGCCCATGGTTCAACATTAACAGCTTCCCCAGGCTCCAATTGATTGCTCGAAGTCATATTAACGGAGAGGTTCTTGAAAATCATTCCTACACTAACATCTGACTCCCACTCGGAGGAAGAAGCGGAGCGTGATGGGATCGATTTGTTATCTTCGAATCAAAATGATGTAGAAGGTGGAGGTGTGACATATCCCAACCCCCTGTGTGTTTTATCGTAGTAATCTGTAGGTTTCCCTTTCGACACGAAATTACGTAGAAAATCACGTCATCCTTTTCCGAAATTCAAGCCACTCCCATGCTGTAGGCTGTATCCCATTTTTCTCATCATATGCTATGTTGATCGTGCATAATGGAAATTTTGTGGGGTTCTGAGTCTGAACTCGAATCTGTGACTGTAGAGCTTCATAATCAGGCTCTACCGAATACTATCGGTGATTGACGCCTTTTGGATGGGGGACCACAAAGACGGACCCTTCCGCACATTCCACGGATGTACCTGGTATACTTAGTTTATGCAAGGGCAGTGTAGAAAACTATTAACGACAGATTCAAGCAACTCGACACTCGCAGGATAACCAAAAGTAACATTGTCATTAATCACCCATTCATCATCATCCTCAGAGGGATTATTACATTGAGGATTATTGAAACATGCTACAATTGGTTCACTGACCAAAGTAGCTGGCGTGTCTCCTTTAGACTCTGAATTTACCTCATTGCCACTGTCGTAGTTGTCAGGCAATGATTCTTTTAATGTTTTACCGGTTCTTGATATAGGAAAGCATCAGTAAAGTAATTTTTCACCCCCTTGAACAGTTGTTTCTCGACGAACACCTTTCGTACTGTTGCATCATCTTCCACGTACTTGAAGCATTGGTGCAGAGTAAACGGCACAATTCAATTAGCATGGATCTAAGGTCGTCCTAGCAACAAATTGTATGACGTGTCAGCGTCAATGACGTAACACGTCACTTCTGATCTCAGGTTCCCGATTCAGCAACGGAGTCGAATCTTTCCAAGTGGGTGACTACTCCCTGCGTTAAAATCGTATATCGTAGTAGTGGTTGCAGACAACCGATACAACAGTATGCCAAGGAAGTAGAGGAGCCTTTTGGAATAATGCTGAGTGCGGACCTTGGATCAACTTGTACTCTTTCAATGTATGTCGAGCCGATGTATCCGGTATAGTACAAGGGTCGTTGTGTTTGTTATCCTTGAGGAGCATGTCCTCAGCTGTGAAAGTAATAGCAGGTACTTTCGACTATACATGATGACATTCAGAACACATAGGTTGAGTGTCATCTCTAGGGATTTCTGGCACATGTGTCAGAAACGATTCTGAATGCTAGTGCATCCCTAAGTGCCTCTCTTGTCCTTTCGAAAGGCGAAGCAGCTCGTGTATGGTGATACGAGCTAGGATATTAGCCAAATGGGCCAGCGAAAAAGGACGTTAAGTCCCAGGCCTGAAGGTTTCTTCAGGACACGGTCAAACCAGACTTCTTTCTGCTTCTCTTTCCCGAGGTCGGGACTGGAGTTGGAATGGGTACTTGTACTGACGTCGTTTGCTGTTGTGCCTCGTCAGTAATTTTCTCATACTATTTCAAGTATGATTTTCCTGATCGAGTACCGTTGGCTGAGGTACATCAACCTGCGTTATACAAGCGTGCCTTTCACCTTCAGAATCGCTAAGAGAAGTTGTTGTCACATTGCCGTCATCCGGCAAGACAGAGATAACGTTTCATGATTTGCCCTTCGACTCGGAATCCCACTGTTCGTCTTGGGTGAGGTCTGGGTGTATCCACATGATTTCCCCTATTTTTCAATATCAAGGGAATGAGATCCTTAGTCTCTTGTTGTTTTACTGAAGGATGATTTATTTCCAGCCGTGCTTTGGGGATTGGAAAAGACCCATCAGGAACTGTGACTTTTGGGTCTTGCCGAACTCAAGGGTCACCATGTTTGCGGTGGTGACTTTCTTTTGTTCTGATTTCAAAGTCTGAACCCGGCATCGACCAAAACCTAAAATTGTCCTTGAGGACAAAGTACTTGTTAGTAGGATGAGAACATCCTATGGAAGAGACAATAATTGGATCGTTGTTGCGTCCCACTTCGTTAGGCATCGAGCCTCTGGCAGTTTCAATTTATTCCCTTTGTGGAGTAGATGGAATATTGTAACTACCTGCTCGTCTTTGAAGGAGTACTGTTTCGGAGGAAACTTAAACTCTTGATTATTGACGCCGCGCTCTTCTTGGTGTTCGGAGGAACGTCCCCTGATAATTTGACAGACATAGTCTCTTTCCCTTTGGCTTGGGAAGACTGTGCCATGTCATGCGCCCTTTATTATTCATACCCTATTTGCCTTTAGGGGTAGATGGATCAAACTTTTTAGCTGACTTTTCGGCTATTTTAGCTTGTTCAACTAATCCTTTCCACGTATGGGCATTGACAGCTCCATACGAATCTCCACTTGGTCCAGGAAATTATGCCTACATGTCTGAAGTAACATAGGCAAAGGCATATATGCTAGGCACATCAGAGATAAGTTTATGAATCGCTCATGCAGTCACGGACAGATCTCCTTTTCTCTACACGGTGAAGAGGAGTTTATCCATGGTTACCTCGGTGTCGTCCTCGTAAAAACGAGAAAGGAATTGAGTCTCTAAGTCAATCCAGGAGTTGACAGAGCCTGGAGGAAGGCTTCCGAACTAGTCAATGCTACCCCTTCAGGGTGCCAATGAACAGTCTGGTCATAATAGCATCATTATCTATAATGTTACCAGTCTGAGATCGAAAGTAAAGATATACTATTTAATAGCATCGTTATCTATAACGTTAGTGGTCTGAGACCGAAAGTAATAGATATGCTAGTTTGGTGAGCTCTTACCATCATACGTATGTAACGTAGGTGGCTTAAATTTCGGTGGGTATGGTACTGAATCCCATTCAAGTGGGTAAGGACGAGTCATGCCTGCCTTCTTCAATTCATCCCTCTGTGCTAGGGATGTGATTTGCGCTTGGATGCCTTTAAGAACTTCAGCATCGATGAAGAACTTTCCTTTGACTTCTCAGTCTTAGGTTGCTCAACTTCATTATGCTCCTCCTCATTATGATTACTCCCGGCATCATTGTTATTTCGGTTGGTGAGGAGTTGAGCGAGCATCTGTTGAATGTTGTCCAAGACTTCTTGCTACCTTGGAGGTTTGCTCTTGAGCTTCCATCCGTCGGCGGAGGTCATCGTTGTCGTTATCGGCCATATGCACTGACACTCTGCCCGTTCGCACCGAGCTGACCGTTGCTGAAGAGGCATACCCACTAGCTTCCCCTTCATCATCAGACCATTGAAATAAACTTTTCAATGGTTCTGGTGATATTACTCTAGCCGAGGAGGATGGCTACTCATAATTGTAGGGTATTGCCGCCCTAGATCTGGTACTTCGAAACATACCTTCTTCTCCTAACAAGACTTGGCCTAAACCAGGGCTATAATCCGGGTCCAAAGAAACTGAACGAAGGGGAGTTAGCACCATCGGCACTCGTCTGCCTCTACACGGTTCACGTCCCCTTCCTATCATGTTGACGGATGCAGAGGGAAGATCTGGTAGATTTCGCGATATGCTCCTTTTATGATGCTTCGCAGGAGCTCGCACGATAGTCGATTAAAAACTGACTATCAGTTTAAAGGGTGGTGGGCACTGGTTCTAGTCGCCAATAGACCAAATGGACCATCACCAACTGACATCCCACTTGTTCACAACAAGAGGAGAAATTTGGAATAGTTTTAACTTCTGCTTGTTCGTTAAGAACTCTCGCAGGTCGGATTAACCGAGCTTAAGAGATCCAGCAGGAGACTCGAGTGGATCGCGCATTGATCTATTCAGGTGATTTTGAAATCACCTTTTTGCTTATAGCTCTATTTGCAGGGGTGGACTTAGTACCCGAAGGCTTTGGAAGCAAAGCACAGGACGATGCCTCGTTCTTTGCATTACCGTAAAGGCAATTAGCACTGCATAATGCTTTAGTTCTAGCTTCGCAGCTGAGAAATCTGGTAGCACCCTTAGGCGCTGAAGCTGCATAAGCATCGCTATCAGCACCCAGGGATGATCCCTAAACTTTGCTCCGAAGAGCGGACCTAGCACTGGAAGATTTTGAGAGCGAAGTCATTAGCAGGTTGTGGTGCTTTGTTCTCGGCCTCATAGCGAAGGTGGCTAGCACTGCTGAGTGCTTCAGTTTCAGTCTTGCGGCTGAGAACTTTGCTAGTACCTTTAGGTAATAGCGTAGCGTTAGCTACGCCATCAGTAACTTCGCTTGTGAGAGCGAAGTTGACACTGTGGGTCACTGCTCTTAGATTAGGCGAAGGAAAAGATACCAATTTAGCCTCGCGGCTAATAGTTTCGGCAATGTTGCCAAACTGTAGAGGCATTTTGCCTTTGTCTTCGCGTGATAGGTGAAGTTGTGCTGGAACTTTGCCCAAAGCTTCACACGAAGCTTTATACTTCGGCCTCCACATCTGCTTGGGAAGCGAAGCTTTAGGTTCGCAGGGAACCTGGCTAGCCTCGCGTGAGGCACGTTAAGCCTCAGTTGAGGCTGAGAGGAGTTGGAATGAGGCTCATTCAGTTGCTTGCCCGGCTAAGGCTAGCTCTGCTCTGAAGCCTTGGCTACATAGCTCTTTCTGTGCTTCCGAGTGTGGAGCACTGGACTACCCTCAGAGAGCAATTCTTCGAATTTTTCTTAGTCAAAATGAATGACCAAGTTTCTAAAAATGACGGGCTCAAGATTCTGACCATTGCATTGCAATACTATCACCTTGTTGCGTTAGAAGACCGATTTCCCCAACGGAGTCACCATCTTATTTTTCATTGAATTTGATAGGGGAAAACTTACAAAAAAAATTTAGGAGCGAAATTACAAGTAATAAAAAGAAGAATTACAAGTAGATCTCCTCTGAGATTTCTGGGGAAGTGTGCCGGTAGGAATCTAATCAGCGCGCGATCACTTTATCCCTTTGATGATGTAATCGATCAGGTGATCGAACTTCCTCCAAGTAAGACTCCCTTCTCGCTTGGTTTGGGGAATCGGAGAACAGAAGATCTGTAGAGCCCTTTTACTAGAAATTTTGCTCTTTTCTTTTTCTAAGTCAATCTCCTCTCTGTCCGTCCTTGTCCCTTGTCTCTAGTAAGGGACTATTTATAGCCAAAAGGGGGTGTAACCATCCCCTTGAATTTACCAAAGTTGAATCAGTCATTAGCTTCGCGCGAGGCTCGCAAATGACCTTGTCGCGAAGCTTTTTGCGAGCTTCTGGCGAAGCTAGAGGGTTCGTGCGAACGTCCTCTTACTCTTATGGCTTAATTATCTCCACTTAATGTGGGACGAAGTGGGCGGGTGTAACTGCCCACTTAAACTGACGTTAATCCCACTAAATTAGTGGGGTTCACCCATTAATCCCTCGTGAAATTTTGAAACAGTCAATTTGATGACCTGGTAAAGCTCACTACGGAGCTAGATCATGCGAAGCTAAATCATGCGAAGCTAGATCATGCTAAGCTAAGACTTAGCTCATTGCTTCAGGCGAAGTTTCCTTCAGAGCCTCGTGCGAAGCTAAGACTCAGTTCATAGCAGAGCTATGACTCAGCCTATAACGGTGCTAAACCAGCTAGGGATAAGGCTTCTAGCGTGAAGCTCCTGGATCAGCCTCTGGCGAGGCTAAATGGGAAGCTTCAGGCGAAGCTAACAGTTAGCCTCAAAGCGAGGCTAACAACCAAGCTTAGACGAAGCCGTTAGTTCCATGCGGAGCTATGAAGCTTACCTTGGGCTTATGCCAGGCTAAGTATTGAGCTAACTTAGCGTCTTAGACCTGCTTGGGTCTCTCCAAAGGCAACTTTGGCTTACTATCTGCTTTAGTGGATTAGTAATGTCCATATTGCTGCCTTGTCTCTGGTCATCAGCTTGATTTTGACTTATCTTTTGTAGATGTTGATAAGTTAGACATCATTCAGACTGGTTGAAGATGAAAGCGAGAGGAGGAAATTGAAGGGATAGTCAAGGTGTTGCCGTCTGACAAGGCGCCTGGACTAGACGGGATCACAGGGGAATTTAATAAGCCGTGTTGGAGCACTGTGAAGGGTCCCTTCATTAATGTGGTCCGCTACTTTTTTAGAACTAACCATCTTCCTCCTCAATAGAAATTGACTTTTGTTACTCTCATACCGAAGGTAAAAAGTCCAACATCATTGAAGGATTTCAAATCCATTAGTCTTTCCAATGTCTGTTACAAAGTGGTAACCAAACTCTTTGTAAATAGATTGAAAGGTGTGATGCCATTTTTGATCTCCCACGAATAGAATGCGTTCATCAATGATCAAGTCATCATGGATAATGTGTTGACTGCTCAGGAAATTTTCCACTCTATAGGTAATAAGAACGAAGGGAAAGACCTCATGGCTATCAAGATTGATATGGAGAGGGCGTATGATCGTATGCGGTGGGACTTCCTCAGGGCAGTGATGGTGACGTTCGAGTTTGCTAAGAAATTAATTAAGTTAATCATGACATGTGTCGTAGACCCTCATTTGCCATCCTAGTTAATGGGTTAATCATCCTGAGCTGGTTCCACTCGATGATAGGGTTAAGGCAAGGAGACCCATTATCGCCTTACCTCTTTGTGTTAGGGTCTGAGGTGTTGACAAGGATCATTAAACGAGAGCAAACTAGAGTCTGCTAACGGGGTTGCCTCTTGATACTAGGTACGAGCATGTTGGCCATTTGTTATGTAACGGGGTTGCCTCTTTCGCTGGTTTTCTTCAATTGGGTGCGATCTTAGAGGCAAATGGGGGTTTCTTAGAAATGTTGGGTGTTGGTTGTAGTTCATAAAGAGTAATGGGTGCTAGTTGAGTGTACTCCCAAATTTGTAATTGGGGAAGAGAGAACAATTGAATGACACAATAATGATGGGAATATGGAGGCTGTGTGCCTCCTTTGTAGAGTTCCTTAGTGGAGATAGTAGAAATCCTTCATGCGTTGAAGGCGGGGACGTAGGGCTTAGTGCTCGAAGCTCGACACATATCCTTGTGTTTGCATTTGGCTATCTCTCTATACTCTACTATATATATCTTGCATTACTATTATTGTTCATCCACACATGCATGATATTGTGCTTACACTTGTATCACTCCAAGAGAGCTATTGAAGCACCTCAACTCTTAATTTAGAGGAATATGAGGAGAAGTTCTGGAGCCCTTAACCGGGAATTCGGCTTCATTCTTTGGATATCACTTGTGTCTAATTTTGTTAGTATAAAAGTTTTTAATTTTGCATTATTTGTCATTGATTAGCATTACACCTATTCACCCCCCTCTAGGTTTACTTTTAAAAACAACACCATCTATTCTTCTATCTCTTTCCACTTTCTTCCTAACCTAACTCAGATTTATTTTCTTTTCTTTAAAAACTAAGAAGAAAGACTTTTAATCGATTTTAAGTAACTTCAAAGAAAGACTACCCAAACGCTTTCATCGTGGTCCCTCCCTGTGGATCACGACCCGCATAGCCACTTGCTATAGTGGTAGTATTGAGCAATCTTACACTTTCTTAATCTATTTCTAAACTTCTATTTTTTATGCACAGGTTCGCCTCAATCATGGAGCATACATGTGAATTCTACATGATATTCAGGCAATCGATGGCTTATAGTATCTTTCTTCATATATAACTCTATCGTATGTCGACCATGCTTATTGTAAGTATAGCATGTGCGTCGTCATCATCTGTTATTCTTGCTGCTTGAAAATGCTCGTGTGCTGACCACTTGCATGTCAAGTGAATTAGATGTTTGTTCGGATTAATTTTGGTGATTTGATGGACTTACTCCACCAATTCACGCCTGATTAATTTTTTGGAATTCACAAGTTTTACTATTCCATTAACATACATAGGGATATTGTACCTATCTATTGTTACTGTACTAGACATTGTACCTAATTTAGTGGATGGAACAAAAAGTTACGAAATTGCTCTAGCTATTAGAATTTAACCGAAAATAATAGTGCTTAAGGCACAGAAAATAACTTGAGATTGACAATGTCATTTACTTAAAAAACTTATCACCGAAGAAAGAGATACACCCATAAGAGTCACAAACGATCATTCCTTCAGTCTAAATCTACATGGATAGAATTACAATCATTTGTTAATAATACAAACAAAAAAATATTCTCTTAATTTCACAAAAAAGTATTCCCTAATATTAGCACAATTTTAGGATCAAATTCATTTGGAGAGAGAGCAGATTGGGGGAGAGAAGGCCTGACAGATAAAGAGAGCATGACAGAGAAAGGGGGCAAATTAAGGGAGAGAGGGGGGTGGCAGAGAGGGGGCAGAGAAAGAATGAGAGGGGTCACGTTGAGGGAGAGAGGGGCTAGCGGATAGAGAGGGCAGAGAAAAAGAGATAGAGAGAAGGTCGAGGTTAGGGCAGGGGGCCGAACGGATTGAAGAGGAGAACGGAGAAAAAGAGAGGAGAGGTGGAGAGAGGATTAAGGGAGAGATGGATCTCACCGATGGTGAGCTCGATGAGCAGCGGGCAATGGGGCCAAGCGGCGCGGTAGAGTGAGAGGGAGTCAGGGTTAGGGCAGAGAGAGGAAGGGAAGAAATGAATTGAGAGAGAGGGAGGGAGAGAATGAGGCCGACAGTATAAAAGAGTGAGTGAGAGGTTCATTGTAACGCCCCGATCCCGCGGGTATGGAGACGTTACTTGCGACGTATATACGCAGGTAAGAAATACCCTTACGTATATACGCTAAGCATCAGTACAGGCAAGAATCAGAGTACGAAGCACAGTGGTAATATACAGTCCGGCAATAATAACACCAGTACACAATTATCACAAGGTATGATATAACATCTCAAGAATATATGATCACTAAGAAGCACAAAAGCAGGATGTACACTATGAAATACGGGAAAGTACTCACGAGTAGTAAGATGAGAATCTCGCGAGCCGATCAAGGAGAGGCTGGAAGAAGGAGAGTCCGGATAGGCAACTGCTAATCCACTCTCCCGCTGCGCCACTCTGATCTACTACAACAAGGCCGCCACGGTCCAGACTCTAGGATCTGGACATGAGGATCCAGGGTTGTTAGCAACCCCAGTGAGTACATAGAATAAAGCCAGATGGCGTGCATAATAGGCACACGTGTACATGATCAAGTGATGTGGTCCAGGAATGCAGGTACAAGAAATGACAAGTACATAAAGGAAATGACAGTAAATCCGAGATCAAGTAAATACATGTATATCAGTAAATCTGAATCGGAAAATATGCATGGAAAACGGTATAGAGAGCATAGGTACACATAATCATGCGATAAATATATATAACATGTGATAAAACACTAAACACGCGATAAATATAAGTATGGACAAAACTAGTTGTACAAGCTCAGATTATGGGTTCACGGGACTGATACGTCAAGGGGATAATCCAAATAAGGAAACCCTCATCTATATACCACATATCCGATGTCACCATCCTCTGAGTTTATACAACTTGAGTTGCCCTAAGAGTAACAGAACTATAGTGTGTCTGAAGTTATCATGGTATCACAGAGGTCATGTGTTATAAAACAGGGTGTCAACTCAGAGCATAATATTGTAACTGGAGAATACAAAGGTGTTGCATTTAATTATCCAATAATAATAGTCAGTACCATTTGATATTTCAATCACCTCCCTACCAGCGTCTCACATCACCGATAGTCCATACTAGAGTTCGCACTCTGTAGAACTTACCCGGGTCTGATATGTGAGTACCAGGACCGAACAAAGGAGAGACCAAATATCACTCGTTCCTAACATTAATACTGTTTGGTTGTTTTATGTTATTCATCCGATTCATATGCTTTTGTATGTGCTACGGTACACATACATCCACTTATGAATAAGATGAGTTATTATTTAGAAACTGATAAATCTGATAGCTTAAATTTATAGTGGGTCCCGTCTCTGCCCGGGACTAGCTCAGGAGTACATGCTACTGCTTCCGGGGACTTATCATTACGCGCCCCACACGACACTTCAGATTCAGGCTACTGCTTCCGGGGACTTATCATTACGCGCCCACACGACACTTCAGATATATCACCATTATAAATATGACATCATACCAGTTTCCATCAGTTTCCCCACCCCAGTGTAAGTTGAATATTTTATTTATATATATTGCCCAAAGATAATGTCCACAAGTGTATACAGTATAACCATGATTATCCAACTACAGGAATTAACAGGAGTATAATATCAGAAGTATAATATCAGGAGTCACCCTTTTTCAGGGGTTCAGGAGTACAGGAGTTCAGGAGTACAAGAGTTCAGGAGATACAGGAGTATAGGAGTACAGGAGATACAGAGAGTACCAGATGTCTGGTCACATAATAATCATGAATATGCCAGGTAATACAGGTGCCAGGTGTCAGGTGTCAGGTGTCAGGTGTCAGGTATCAGGTGTTATATATCATGTGGCAAATATAGCATGTCAAATGCCGGTGTCATATATCAAGTGTCAAATAGCATGGCAAGTATCGATGTCAGGTATCATATGTAAATATAGCATGGCAGGTACCGGTGTCATATATAGTATGGCAAATATCAGTGTCAAATATATCCTGGCAAGTGTCGGTGTCGAATATGGCAAATACCGGTGTCCAGTATCATGTATCAAATATAGCATGGCAAGTACCGAGTGTAACATATCAGTGTCGGTGTTATACATATCAACTTACATATCATGTATAAAAAGCAGGATAACAGTTGTTAGACATGAAATGATGGTAATAGAACATGAAATATCAAAAGGAATGTACTCGCATAATGATAAAATGGATGCATGTTCAAAAGAAACTGTACTCGCCTCAATACCGAAACGCAATGCCGAGTAATATCCGAACGCCACGTTCAAGCCAACAATCCAATAAATTATATAATAATATAATAATAATATATATATTTTTGAGAGAAGAAGAAAGGAGAGAGAGGATTAGTTAGAGAGAGAAGAGGGATTTCTAGAGAGAGGAAGTCTAGAGAGAGAAAAGAGGATTTTAGAGAGAAAATCTAGAGAGAGAAAATTCTAGAGAGAAGTTTAGAGAGAGGGGTTTTAGAGAGAGAATGAGAATAGGAGAGGGAGAGAGTAGGAGAGGGAGAGAGAGATGAGATGGGAGAGAGAGAGAAAAGAGAGAAAAGAGAGAGAGGAGAGAGAGAAGAGAGAGAGAGTATTGGGGGGCTGCCGCCACCTTTGCTCACGCCAGCCCAGGCCGGCGGCCTAGGCTGGCTCTGCCGCCCCCTGGCTGCGGCCAGGGAAGCGCAGGCCACTGCGCCGGCCGCCGTGGCCGGCGCAGGCTGGGGTGGCCGTCGGCCACCCCAAAAGAGAGGGGGAGGAGAGTGAGAGAGAGAAGAAAGAGAGGGGGAGAGAGAGATCTGAGAAAGAGAGAGAAGGGAGAGGGGGAAACTGGCCCCCTCTCTGGCCAGTGGCCGTCGGCGTGGCCAACAGAGAGAAAAGGAGAAAGAGAGAGGGAGAAAGAGAGAGAGGGAAAAAGAGAGAGGGGAGAGGGGGCAGCTGCCCCCTCCATGCCGCGCACAGGGGGCCAGGAGGCCCCCTGGCCGTGCCCAGCCGCCGCGCGCGAGCGCCGGCGGCAGTCAGGCCCCACCGGACGCCGGTGGTAGGGGCGGTGGCGTCGGGCTCTAGGGAAAAAGAAGAAGAAAAAGAAAAAAAAAAAAAAAAAAAAAGAAGAAGAAAAAGAAAAGGAAGAAGAAAAAGAAAAAGGAAAAGAAAAAATAGAAAAAGGGATTGATTGAAAAGAAGGGGGTAGTTTATTTAAAAGGGTATTTGATGTGATAGGGAATGTGACTTGGCAGATGATGTGATGGGGATGGGATGTGTCAGGGTTGACTTTTGGGTAGGAAAGGAAAAAGAAATGGAGAAAGAGAAGGAAAGAATAATATTATTAAAATAGGGTAAAATTGACTGTTTCAGAATCGCTCTGAAAAATTCTCAAAAATAATAATATTATTGTAAGATTCTTGGTGAAATTTGATTTGAGAAATTCAATATAGATTTCAAATTAAAAATCCTAAAATCTTCTGGCGATACCGGTCGACACGAAAACCGGTGGATTTTCAATAAATTTAGAAAAATCTCAAAAATAAATTTAGATAGAAAATGAAATTTTAAGAAGTAGCGTGAAAGACGTTTTTGAAAATTCAATCCCATTTGAAAACTAAACATTCGGGAATTAGTCAGCGATGCCTACCGACACTGGTTTTGGAGATTTTGCAAATAATTCTGAAAAATTTCAGAAAATCATGAAAATTTAAAATATTGGAAAACGATGTTTGAAACTGAAATTGGTTAAATTGGATTACCATAAATGCCAATTCGAGCAATGCACTAGGTTCGGGCCCCCGGTTCAGACTAGGGCTGACTCCGAGTCGACGAATCCAAATTCAATACAAAACAATCACACCAATAATCATAAAACAAATACAAATACAAGATAAATCAAAGAAATATGTTAGAAAAATCAGAATACGTATCTACGTACGTATTTCAAGAGCGGGGTGTTACACTCATCGAGCCCCGCGTGGAACCAACTCATCGACCCGCTTTGAGACTCTCATTTTTTCTTAAATTTTCTTTGTCCGTGGTTGGAAACCGCAGACAAAGAAAATAATAAAAAACATTTAAATTTGTTTATCCGCGGTGCCAACCTCAGACAAATGAAAAAAGAAAAAAAAAGAAAATTGCTTTGTCCGGGGTTGACAACCCCGGACAAAAAAAAAGTAAAAAAATTTGCTTTGTTTGGGGTTGGCAACCCTGGATAAAGAAAAAGGTGAAAAAAAGAAATTGTTCATTCGGGGTTGTGATAGGTAGTCAAAAGTGCATATTTATCATCATATTTATAATCATATTTCCTACTTATTCTTTTACAAAGCACTGCTACGTAATTTTTATTATTTAGTATTATGTAGGCCTTGAGTAATTAAAGAGTAAATAAATGAAGCCCAATTGAAGCCAAAAGCCCACAAGAAATATGAAAATAAAGATTAATTAGGAAAATAAAGGAACCATCTTTTCTATCTCATTTAAATTTGGGTTTTAATTAAAACCTAGAGGAGGAGAAGGATAGAACAAGATGAATCATCATCCTAATAAAGATAGAGATGGACTTCTGTTTGAAACAGGTTGCTTGCACCACAGATGAAGATGTAACGCCCGATCCCACGGGTACGGAGACGTTACTGCGACGTATATACGCAGGTCGAAATACCCTCGCGTATATACGCTAAGCATCAGTACGAGTAAGAATCAGAGTACGGAAGCACGTGGTGCATTATACATTCGAACATATGGGTACAATTACAAAGTTATCACCAGAATGTGACAAATATTACAAGAATATTACATCACCAATAGGTGCAAATGCGAGAATACAAGAGATGTACAAGTTTGAATAGTACAAAAGGAGGCTCAGAGTCATGACAGGAAAACTCTAGAGCCGAGCAGGGGGGCCTGAAAGGATGAGGATCTGGACGGTCTGTCGATGATCCATGCTACTGCTGCGCTTCATAGGTCAGCAATTGGGAGAATCCACAAGCTCCAAGCTCCAAAACCTAGACATGAGAATCCAGGGGAGTCAGAACTCCCAGGCGAGTAGTGATGCGAATGCCAGATGGCGTACAAAGATAAGCACACGTATATCGATAAAACCAAATCATAATCATGCATTGAAAACCGTGTCGTGAGCATAAGCATGCAGGAGCAAGTAGATATATAACAAGTGATATCAAGCAGGAAGTACTTATGGTATGATAAGATAAGAACAGGAGACTCGTGAAATAGAATACAAGTGATAAAGCAGGGTATGAGCAGCTAATATGATAATAATCAAAAACTGGAAATCCGATGTAAAACCCGATAGAAGCAAACTCGGCAAAGCATACAATGGATCCATAGTTGACATCTTTTATTATTATTACTCATCTTACCCAGATGTCTAGATATGTGGACTAGCGTCCCAAAACACATATATCCACATCTGAGTAAAGCAAGGTTGTTTTTGGAAACCAACAGGGGTATCAACGATCAATGTTTACAGTGGGTCCCGTGCATACCGGGACCACGGCCCAGGATGTTCCGTTACTGGAGAACGGAACCTACCGCAAGGCGATCAGGAGGGTCTTATAGAATCCCTTTATCAAGATGGTACCAGGAAGGAGGGAGCCAGCACTCCCCCGGTCGCCTGGAGTCCACAGGTCAGATCGGAAGTTTTAGTTGCACAAAATACCTAGTCCACTGTAAATATGAACATATATTGATAGCCACAAGTTTCCCCTGACCCGATGTAAGTTGTCTCATTTACGGTTATTAGATAATTATCAGATTCTGGGAATGAGCAGCAGGAACAAGCCAGGAACGTCAAGAATACATGTGTATCAGGAGAGTACAGTATGTACTGAAATATATCAAGTTTGAAATCAAGATATCAGGTCATCATTCCCGTCATCGCGATAATTATAAGAGTCAAGTATATCATACGGGTGTCAAGTGATAGCATGACAAGAGGGTGATATTAGTCAGGTGACAAGTCATGTAATAACAAGGGGCAATTATCAGGTAGTAGCATGTCGGGTGTCAAGTGATAACATATCAGTTGACAAGTGATACAGACAGGTGTTAGATACTAGCATGTAATTGACAGGTATTAAGTAATAGCATGTCAACTGTTAACATATCAAGTATGTACATGGCATGTGATAGAATAATAGCTGAGCACAATCAAGCGGAGCGGAGCAAGCTGGAGGTATGGACAGCAAACAGTGTTTAACACTGGAGCGCCTGGTGAGGTTACCGGGACAACTCGCTTAAAGTGCGAGTAGAAAATCTGGTAACATCTCACCTAGACGAATCTAGTGATAAAATGCTGAGCGCTAAGCATGCCTACCAGTGTTTTCCATTGATTTTGCAAAGGGGAAAACTTACAAAAGGGGTCAAGGAGCTAAATTACAAGTATTCTAAAAAGATTACAAGTAGATATCCTCTGAGATTCTGGAGAAGTGTGCCGATAGGAGTCTGGTCAGCGCGAGACCACTTTGTCCCTTGACGATGCGATCGATGGGATTCCCTTCTCGCCTGATTCAGGGAATCGGAGAACAGAAGGTTGGTAGAACCCTCTTGTTACTTCTCAAACTGCCTCCACTTGGGAATTCCTTCTCGCCTGGTTCCGGAGATTCCTTGAGAGGGAGGAAGATCTTAGGGTATTAGCACCCTGATTAGAGAAGCTATTCTCTGAATTCTTGGAAGCAAGAGAATATGTCTCTGTTTAGCCGTCTCTCTATTTTTCAGCCTCTGCGTCTTGTGCGTGCTCTGTCTGTATCTTCCTATACCCCTGGTGGGCTATTTATAGGGACAGCAGGGGTATAATCGTCCCTTGAAAGTCTGAAAATAGATTGAGTTAATCTGTTTAAATCTGGAAAGTAGCCTTACTGCGAGGCTAGAATCAGCTTCTGCGAAGCTAGGAATAGCAGGTAGCATCGATCTCCTGATCTGTTTTGATTCTTTCCAAATAATTGAAAGATCTCCCTTGATCTTCTTACTTATTTTAAGAGAGTCAAGAGATTATGGTAAACAACTGCCAAATTTGATCTCAGATTTGATCTGATTAGATTTGATCTCATCTGGAGATTTAATTGGTCAAAGGTGACCACAAAAGACCCACAGCGGAGTTGCTGCGTCGAGCTCGCAGCGGAGCTGGAAGGAGCATCTGGCGAAGTCAGAAGAAAGCTCTCAGCGGAGCTGGATAAACATCTGTGGCGAAGCTACCGAACATCCTTCTGTGCGGTTGCGTGTGACTTCGAGCGAAGCTAACTCTCTGCGGAGTTAACTGAGCACTTCAGGCGAAGCTGTAAGTTAGCTCCCTGATGGAGCTTTGAATGGCTTCAAGGCGAAGTTGGACAAACTTAGCCTCTCAAGTGAGGCTATCCCCTTGGGCTCATGTGATGCTAAGTGTTGAGCTAACTTAGCATCTTAGACCTGCTTAGGTCTCTTCAAAGACAATCTGGGCTTACTGTCTGCTTCACTGGATCAGTAGAGTCCAAGTCGCTGATTTGTCCTCAGAGATGGGTAAAAAACTGGTCGTCAGCTTGTCTGCCACTTGTCTTTTATAAATGTCAACAAGTTTAGACATTGTTCAGGCCAGTCAAGATTCTTGTCTTTTTTAGAGTGTCAACAAGACCCCCTTCAAAGTTTTCGAAAGTCTGCAATGGAATGGTTCAGACTTCGAAATACTTAAATTAGTTTGATTGATGGTATGTGGAGTACGAACGTCGCCATGGTGGTTGAGTTCAGCTTCGCTTTCAATCCTGCTTCCGAATGGAATAAGTTCGCCGAGGAATCATGTAGATTCACGATTTCGGGTAGCTTCGCGTCAGGGTGGCTTCGCATTCAAGCCTCCTGGAGTAGATTCGCTTCAAATTGGTCTTGGAACGTCGTTCCTTTCCCGAGGCCAACTGCCTTTGGCTAGTTTCGAGAAGGGTTGCTCCTTTTTGAGGTTAGAATAACCTCTCTTACATTAACGAGGGAGATCATTGCTTCCGCGTGCATTTTCGAGGGAGACTATTCCCTTTCTCAAGGCTCAGTACTTGAATGCCTTAAATTCGCTCGTGTTTCCAAGCTTGAAGCAGCGGCGATGCGATCAGGCCATGAGGCCTATAAAATAGGACACTTGAAGTCCTCTGCAGAGAAGCAGTCTGTTCATAACATCTCCTGGTTGTTCAGAAAAGTATACTCAGATCTCTGAAATAGTAGGGGTGCCTACTCTGGTCATTAGCGTATCATGCTTGCATTTTCCTTTGATTTACTGCTAACCTGTTTCCAGTTTGTATTGCAGTGAACTATGCTCGCCAGTCTTTCATCTTGATGAAAGAGACCAGAAACTTGCCTCTTGATTTTCAAGTTGAAACTTTAATCCTAAGCAGGAGGAACATACTGGAGCAGCTGATGCGTGTTCCCAGAAAAGGTTGGCAGTCGCTTATCCGAGATGATCAGTTCCGAGAAGGGGCTGGTAGTCGCTTATCTGAGATGATCCACTTCGGGAAAGCGGACGTCACCTGTAAAGTCTCGGATCTTTCCTTTGCCAATTTTAATCAGAGAAGATCCAGCTTTCTGGTGGCAACGGTCCCTTTGCCAATTTTCATCAAAGAAGATCCAGCTTCTTGATTGCAAAATCTGCCATTTGGGGAAGGATTACGGCCTTGTGCAAGAGGAAGGCCTTTCGTGTCCAGTTAGTTTAGCTTGGAAGTAGATAGGACCACTTGTATGCCTTGGAGCAATGATTTGGTTGTACAAACCACCTTGATGTAGCGTCAATGTATCTTCCCTTTTGAATCAATAAAAGTTTATTTCTGCTTATCTGCTTTGTTTCTCTCCTTTTTAATTCGAGAACACTTGAAGTGGACGAACTTAGCCAAGTCTTTTCCTTAGGAGGAATTAGAAGCTCTCAGCGGAGTTAAACTTTTGGCGAAGTTGGAGACTGACACCCAACTGAGTCAAGAACAAATCTCTGGCGGAGCTATCGAGGCATTTCTGCGAAGCCGGAGCTTAAGGCACTTTTCTCAGCGAAGTTATTCAAGCGTCGCGCTAAGTCAACACTGGACTCATGGCGGAGTTAGCCCTTAGCGGGGCTGAAGTAACGTTTCTGGGGAAGGCGCTTTAGGTGCCGTTTCAAATTAATTTGAAACGACTGCCTGCGCTCCTTTCGAGGAGGCGACATTTAGTCAATCATCAGCCTATAAAAGCCTGATCAGGCTGAAACCACTTCTCTTTGAATTCTCATAGCACTGCAAACCTTTTCTTCTTCTTTTTTTCTTTGTTTAAGAATTCAAGAACTTCTTCAGTTCTCCGATGGCTCCCAAAAGACGAGCAGGAAAAGAGGTAGCAACCTCTATGACGGAGGGTCCTTCTCCTCCTCCGGTCATCGAACGACCTATACCGGTAGGGATCTTTCCCTTTTGTTCAGCGATTTTCATCTCTTCTTAAAGCCAATCTTTCGGCTATCTCATAATGAATCTAGAACGATCCATTGTGATCTAGTGATCTCAGGGAGTTCAAGTCCCTTAATTTCTCTAATTTCTTGATTGGAAATCTTAAAACCAAAGGGTCTCTTCTTCAAGCTTCCGGGCGAAGCTATCCCTTAGGCGGTCCACATCCTGTTGGATGATAGGATGCAAAGTTAGCCTTAGAAGCGCGGTTGGAAAAGGACTTTAATGCCCTCGAAATAATTTTTAAGCAGCGGTACTCTTCTGGCGAAGTTAGCTCTTGGGGCTCCTTCGCGTTGAGGCCAAGCTTTCAGAGCGAAGCTAATACTTAGATATTTTCCTGCATCCTGCCTTCATGTGGAGTGCGGAGTTAAGTTGCAGCTGCGAAGCTAAGCTTCGGGGCGAAGCTATTGTTAGGCCAGCTTCGCTCGAAGGGCGAAGCTATGCCTTAACAAAAAAATTACATTCTTGTTTTAGCTCTCCTTCGGCCGATGAACTAATCATAGTTTCTCCTTGTTTTTATAGTGCATTATACTCCTGGTCCTCTGAACAGTCTCTTTGGCACAGCCAGGGGACTGGATGGCAACGTCAGCCTACAGTTTCAAGGGCAGGCTTCACTATTCAGCGAGCGAAGCGCTCCTGCTCGGGATGCACTTATTCATGCTGGGGATCAGCGCACCATGAGGATCATCTTAACTACTGCTCCCCTTGAAGATTCTGACCGAAGAATCTATCAGAAGCCCGACTTCATGTTCAGATATGTAGCGCCAGACAACGATCACCAGCTGCTAGCCAGAGAGGGGCAGTGGATTTTCAAATTGGATGGTGAGAAGTACTATCTCATCTAGCAAGCGGCATTTTCTCTTGTCCTTCTTTCAATGTGTGACGAGGGCTCGGAAGATGCAGTGGCAAGTGACTCGGACTACTGACTCTGTTCACGTGGGGAAGTTGATAGCTCCGTCCCCTGGTTACACGAGGGCGGGTCCTCCTCGCTGCATATAGGGTCTCCACCCTAGGAACGTACTTCCAGACATCCCAGTGGGAGAAAATCCCTCGATAGCTCAGACTTTTGGAAATCAGTTCTTTAAGGTTCATGGCAATTATCCAGCCACTGATTTAGGACCCCTGGGTGGATTCATCCTCCAAGGCATGGTGGAGGGACTTGACTTTATATGTCCTTTTCCATTTTGAGGAGGATCTGGAGAGGCTGGGACTTTACGAGGCCGTTAGGGCGACCTTTTATGGCATTCAGATGAGCGTAGCGAACTTCTATGCCATTTTTGAGTTGTACTGCCTGGCTACAGGGACCTTCTTCACCCTGTTAGAGAATTGGGTATGGCTCTGTACGAGATGTGGGAAGTCTCTGCTCTGCCTTTGGGATCTCTCCCATATGAAGAATATTCCCGTGCGAGGCGGAATTGGCACTTCTGGAGAAGCAGGAGCCCGCCTTGTTTGAGACTTACCGGGAATTGATGTGCCACCTCTACATTTGTTCCATCATGCATGGGAGCCATAAGGGAGCTTCATGCAGTTTGAAGAGTTGGGAAAATTATTTGTTCCCTGACCTGGAAGGTACTCCTGAAGCAGCTCCTTGTGGAGTTGCAGATGAAGACATCTTTCGTCGGATGCAAGAGCACTCTCAAGGGGATTTGATTCTGTGGAAGAAGATGACGGACCCTATGAGAAAGGCGATATTCTTCGGAGTTTCCACCACCAGGCTCGTCGACTGACGTCCCGGAAGGCACTTCTGGCTGGTTTTTTAACGGTCTGGTTGAAGAGATGTGTGGTGCCGTCCTCGTCTGGTGATGTCATTCATCCTACTATTTTATTGCCCGCTGTTCATCTAGTCCATGGTCGTTCTCTTGGACTTCTTCCAGCCATGGTGTGTTGTATTCAAAGAGGCCTTCGTGGATTGACGGAGGCTTTCTGTAGGCCACCAACAACGAAGCAGAGAAAAGGGACTATCTTGCCTCGCGACGGGCCAAACCCCAGAATTGGTTTGCCATATACTTATTTGATGGCATGGTTCGTCCTTCACTGCCCCTCCATTATCCAAGCCGGAGAGGAGCCCCTAGAAGGTGTTCGCATGGCACTTCTCCATCGATTCGAGGGGTGTTCGTGGTCAAAGACTTATGTGGCTGCGGTCCGTAAACTGCTGTGCCGTCATGACGTCTATAGCCTTTTCTGATGCTTCCCTTACATTCACGATGCAGGCTATGGTGAAGAATTCAAGGATGTAGGGGAAGGGCAGACGTCATTGAGTCGGGGAGTCCTCGAATGGCTGGTTAGCATCCGGCCATCACACTTGTTGTATAGAAGCGGGGACACCTATTACCTGGAGCCCTATGTTCCGAGTCGGTTTGCCGTCAGTTTGGGTATGACCAACTGTATGTAGGCAATCCAAACAGCAGTCTGGCCTTTATGGGGAGCCTCATCAATGGAGCTCGTACCTGGCGGTTCTTCATTGCCGACTGTACTGAGGCGCGACTGTGCATGCCGCTAAGGACTCCGAACCTTCTGATGACCCTGGGATTCTGCCAGTGGTATAAAACTTCGAACTCCACACCCATTGGATTTTCTATTAATTCCTTTGGTGTGAAGTTAATCTCTCAGCAGCTGAAGCGGAAGGTCACTGAGTAGAGCGAAGGTAAGAGGGTCCGCGTTCCAGGCCTCGGGAATTCATTGCTGTTGATGATAGCGAAGCCTCGGATGCAGGAAGTCCTCGCTTTGAAGTGGATACAGGTGCTGAGGCTCCAGCAGCTGCTTCTGCTGGGGTAGGCACAGCCCCCATGGAACATGTTGATGTGGAAGAAGTGGAGGAAGAAGATCCTGACATCCACTTCAAGAGAAAGCGGGAAGGTGGATCTCGTAGGAAGAGGGTGGTGAAGAAGCTTCATCGCTACACTCCTACGGTTATTGCAGAGGGCGAATCATCTGCAGTGCCTCCTCCTCCTACTCTATTAGTCATTAGGTTGTCGGCTCCTAGGCAGACTACTGGTAAAGCTACTCCGGACCTGGGTAAGATCAGCTCCGTTCTTGTAATATACTTCTTATGTGTTCCATACAGCTCATTGTTTACTTCATAACTCAGGAACCAAGGCGGTGAAAGACCCGAGAGCTGAGGCTGCCGGAGAACAAGGAGAGCATTTTGATCCCTGTTCACTTATAGAGAAGGCGATGAAGCTGGCTATTTTGCCGTCTCGGAAGAGTCTGGAGGTGATGCGGCTGATATAGATCCTTCGGGTGCTGGGACTTCGAAAGGAAGTCCCATACCTTCTAGCTCTTTTGGGTGGACCACAGAGGGTTCGGCAAGTGAAGGTGGGCAGGCCATCCGTGTTGACTCTGCCAAAGACTTTCCTATGGATCCTGAGAGGACTAAAGCCATTGTCGAAGGATTTCAGAGAGAGACTGCGGCAACGGCAGTTGAGGCGATATCATCCTTTGGTAATGCCTTAACCTTTTGACCCCTGCTATTCATTATGCCTTTCTTAAACAAAGTCTTGCTGCAGGTGTTCCACCTCTGGGTGCATCAACTTCAAGAGAGCCAACCAGTCTTCTTGAGGGAACCAGGGGTGAAGTAGGTACTTCGACTGCGGCGGATGCTGCCGAGTTGGATGCTTTATATCATGGGTTGCCCTCTTATCAACCTGAACCGATAAGTGGAAAGGAGATTGAGGGAATAGTAGTTACGGAAACCATCCTTGCTTCCAACTATAGTGGTAAGTGAGGTGCCCTTGGTTTTGCAGGTGCCGCCTATTTTGCCGAGCGTGGAGCTGAAGGTGATTACCAGTCCTACTTATCCAACACTGGTGGTTAAGCCAGCTCTCCAGAAATAGTCACTAGTCCTACTTCGGTTGTGGCTGGTGTACTGGTTTCAATGAGGACTCCTCCGAGATCACCGACAAGTCCTCGTGTTGCTGCAGCCAGTGCTTCTATTATTTCCTCCATAGTTACACCAGTGAAGCTAGTGGAAACTCTGTCTTCAGGGGCTGCTCGTTTGCCGAGAGTAATTGAGGCCGAGAACGAATTCGTGGCTGAGTTAGTCGACAGCTTTTATAAGAGCTTGAAGCGATCCATTGCTTTGGTCTTGAAGGGCTCGACTAGCTCATTCTTGCTTTAAAGGTGGTCCTCTCCCGAAGCATTGACAGTATCCGAGACTTTGGAGGTGATGACCAGGCCGCCACATTGGAGCTTCTGGTGGACAGACTCGAGAGGGATATGGACGAATGGCGCCGTCTTAGCCATTCAGATCTGGAGTCTTTAGTTAACGAACAGCTTGCGCATCTTGTTGCCCAGATGCATGAAGCTCATCTCGCCACTCAAGAAGCTGCTAAGGCAATTTCTTCTGATTTGAAATCCTTGGAGACAAGGAAAGTAGAGCTCGGGGATGTCATAGACGCTTCTAGCAGTGCTCTTCTTGACGCTGAGGATAAAATTGAAAAGGCCAAGGAAATGATCAGGAAGGCTAATCTTCTTTTGTCCAAGGGTGAACCAGTGCGTCTTGAAGAGACTGCCCGGCTTGAGCAGCTTAAGGCCCAGAATGACGAAGTCTTGCGGCAGGAGCTAGCACAGAGGGCAACCTTGGTTGAAATTGAAGCTCGCTTGACCCAGACAGCGAGCTTTAATGAGGCCGAGTTGAGGTCGCAGGCGGTTATCAGGGCTGCTGAAGAGAGGAAGACTAGGCTGGCCACTCTTGAAGAACAGATCAAGTCCTATGAAGCGCCGTTGTAGCTTGTAATCTGTGCATTCATGTATCCCTCTTTTGGAATCAATAAAAAGTGATTTTATTTTGACTCCCCTATTGCATTTTCAACTTGTTTTATCTTCTGAATTCTCGCTTTCAAGTTGTATTGCAGCCCTTAAAAGAAAATGGAATAATGATATAACTAATCTAATCAGCGGTGATAAGCTAAGAGAGTTAGTCACACATTTGAGAAAATAGTCCTTACTGGACTAAAAGATGAGACCTGGCTATCTGCCGGTTCAGAGGTCGCAATGACGTAATCGATTAAGATGCCACCAAGCTCAAAATTTGTCATTCAGAGGTGACGAACTAGACATGATGACAAAGAAATAGTCCCATACTGGACTGAAAGATGAGACTTGGCTATCTGTCGGTTTAGAGGTCGCAATGACATAACCGATTGAGAAGCCACCAAGCTCAAAATTTTGTCATATGATAACAAAGAAATAGTCCTTGATGGACTGAAAGATGAGACTTGGCTATCTACCGGTTCAGAGGTCGTAATAACATAACCGATTGAGAAGCCACCAAGCTCAAAATTTTGTCATATGATGATAAAGAAATAGTCCTTGTCGGACTGAAAGATGAGACTTGGCTATCTGTCGGTTCAGAGGTCGCAATGACATAACCGATTGAGAAGCCACTAAGCTCAAAATTTTGTCATATGATGACAAACAAATAGTCCTTGCCGGACTGAAAGATGAGACTTGGCTATCTGCCGGTTCAGAGATCGCAATGACGTAACCGATTGAGAAGCCACCAAGCTCCAAATTTTGTCATATGATGACAAAGAAATAGTCCTTGCCTGACTGAAAGATGAGACTTGGCTATCTGTCGGTTCAGAGGTCGCAATGACGTAACCGATTAAGAAGCCACCAAGCTCAAAATTTTGGCATATAATGACAAAGAAATAGTCCTTGTCGGACTGAAAGATGAGACTTGGCTATCTGCCGGTTCAGAGGTCGCAATGACATAACCGATTGAGAAGCCACCAAGCTCAAAATTTTGTCATATGATGACAAAGAAATAGTCCTTGCCGGACTGAATGATGAGACTTGGCTATCTGTCGGTTCAGAGGTCGCAATGACATAACCGATTGAAAAGCCACCAAGCTCAAAATTTTGCCATATGATGACAAAGAAATAGTCCTTGCCAGACTGAAAGATGAGAATTGGTTATCTGTCGGCTCAGAGGTCACAATGACGTAACTGATTGAGAAGCCACTAAGCTCAAAATTTGGATGGGACTTGGAAGAAATTGTCAGAGGTATTTGTTAACGTGACAATCAGAGAAGTCTACTAAAGACTGAGTGGGACTCAGAAACTTGCTGGGGAGCTAGGAAGTGAATCCCATAAAAGATCATATGTCAGAGGTGTAATGTTAACGTGACAAAAAGAACTTCGTAGGAATTCGGAAAGCAATTTGTCAGAGGTGTAATGTTAACTTGACAAAAAGATATGCCAGAGGTGTAGTATTAAACATAGCATGGAAAGGTCTCGTTTTCACTGAGAAAATCGAGGAGATCACTGTCATAGGTTTAATGTTAACTTAACAGCGAAATGGATGCCAGAGGTGTAGTGTTAAACATAGCATGGAAAGGTCTCGTTTTCACTGAGAAAATCGAGGAGATCACTGTCATAGGTTTAATGTTAACTTAACAGCGAAATGGATGCCAGAGGTGTAGTATTAAACATAGCATGGAAAGGTCTCATTTTCACTGAGAAATCGAGGAGATCACTGTCATAGGTTTAATGTTAACTTAACAGCGAAATGGATGCAAGAGGTGTAGTGTTAAACATAGCATGGAAATGTCTCATTTTCACTAAGAAAATCGAGGAGATCACTGTCATAGGTTTAATGTTAACTTAACAGCGAAATCGATGGAAAGATCTCATTTTCACTGAGAAAATCGAGGAAATCACTGTCATAGGTTTAATGTTAACTTAACAGTGAAATGGATGGAAAGATCTCGTTTTTACTGGGAAAATCGAGGAAATCACTGTCATAGGTTTAATGTTAACTTAACAGCGAAATGGATGGAAAGATCTCGTTTTCACTAAGAAAATCGAGGAAATCACTATCATAGGTTTATGTTAACTTAACAGCGAAATGGATGCCAGAGGTGTAGTGTTAAACATAGCATGGAACTCGAGTGTGTTGGCCCGGAGGCCTTCGTCTCTAGTTTTGATGATGATTAACTCATATAGTTATGTTTACTAATAATCTTGTGATTTTAGTTTCAGATCATGTAACAAGATATTAGTTGGTGATTGCTTCAACAAAGGAGTTTTTGAAGCCTTTCACAAGTGATTCCAGTGCCCGAGCATCAAGATCATACTTTTGCACTCGGTGGATCACGTTTGGGATCGAGTCAGCTTGAAGATGGAAGATCATCAAGAAGACTTAGGTATCCTAGTTTAGTTTAGTGTGTTTAGATCCATTTGTAAAGCTTAGTATAGTTGATATGCTCAAGTGCTCAACACACACGTTTTATGGTTTTTCGGTTTTAGTTTAACCGATATTTGTTTTCATGAATAGATTGATCAAAACAAGTTTAATTGGTTTATGTATAATAGATTCATTCTATACATGCATGCTTAACTTTTAAACAAACTTATTTTAACTTTCCTATTCATGTATTGAAAAAGTCAAGTTTGACAAAATACAAGTTTTGGTTTTGATAAAATTTGCAAGACACAAAAATGATTCCAAATGTTTAATATTGTCTTGAAATTTTTATCACAAGTTTGTGTTTCAATATAAAATGATAAAACTATTTTTGGGGATTTTACAAGACTTAAAAGAATTTTTAGAAATATGTTTAACTGTTTTTCTGACCCAGTTTCTGACCCAGACTATGGCTGACAGGCCAGGTCGGTCGACCGCAGCAAGGGCCGGTCGACCGTGCGGTCGACCGGCGTGCACAGAGCTGTGCACGACTGGCAGCACAGTGGGCCGGTCGACCGGGCGGTCGACCAGACAAGAGAGCTCTGCTCTCTGTATCTGGGCGGTCGACCGGGATTGCCCAACGGTCATATTTATGACCGTTGGTGGTCGACCGGGCCGGTCGACCGCCAGCCTGTCAGGCTGCCAGATCAGCCTAACGGCTAGTTTTCTGTTTTGGCCTATATAAACCCCATTCCTTTGGGATTTTGGCCAAGGTTTTTAACAAGAAAAATTCCCAGTTTCTCCAGAGTTTAAAAGAAGTTTTCAAAGAGTTTAAAGCTTAAAGATTTCATCTTTATTGTTTTTCAAGGGTTTTGAAAAATCAAAGAAAACTAGGTTTTTGGGATATTGTTTTGGTTTTTCATTTCTATCATCTACAAGAGATTCCCAAGTAGTTTTTCTTTGTTATTTGATTTCCAAAAACACCTTGATTCCACACTTGAGCTATATTTTCTATCCTAATCTATTAGGATCATTTGTTTGTGGAAAAAGGAGAGGTTTGTGGTTGAGATATACCACTTGTTGTAAAAACCCACATTTGTTGGTTGCTCCCTCTTTGGTAGAGGTTGAGGTTTGTGTTTGCTCCCTCTATTGTGAGGTGGAGATTGGTTGTTGGCTACGGGCCTTATCCCTCTTCGGTAGAGGTGGATTTGTTGTATTGCCTCGGTGGCATTGTAAGGTTGAGAGAGGAGTTCGGTACTCCTTTAATGGATTAGAAATCCTTCTCGGTGAAGGCGGGGACGTAGAGCTAGGGGCTCGAACCTCGAAGCATATCTTTGTGTTTGCGTTTGATCCATTTTCTCTAACTCTCTCTCTTTATTTGTGCAAAGCATCATTCTTAGCATCATATCATATTTGCTTGTGTTGTGCCTTGCATATATTCATATTGCCTATTGTTTGATCGAGATTTTACCTGCACGCAAAAATAAGGATGTTAGATTTAGAAGTAGTTGTGCAAGATTCTCAATTCTAATCCGCGGTAGCAGTGGCTATGCGGGTCATGATCCTCTGGGAGGGACTAGCGATGGAAGCTTTGTCAATAAGTTATCTCTAAAGTTTTTATTATTTTAATGTTAAGTTAGAAAGAAAGAAGATGGAGAAGAAGAAGTGATATTTACAATGGAAGTGAAGAAAAGAAATTGAGAATATGGTAGTGTGAGATCTAAACTAAAGAAATAAAAAGAAAGAAACTATAACACGTACAAACCTCTTCTACCTTGCTTACCTTTGATCTATTCGCGACGACTTACCCTGTCTTGGAAGGCGTGCAAGTATAGCGTATAGGATCGTCCACCTTCGCTACCTACACTATGAAAAGAAAAGACAATCTAAAGAAGGATTGTTCATCTCCATAGGCCATCAAGTGCTCTTCTTTGGTTAGGCAGTCTCGAAGCAATCAGATCTCACGGTTCACAAAACATTAGAGAGAAATAACAATAGAAGAAAACAAAAACTGAGATACACAAGAATCAACAAGAATAAAAGAACATAACATAATAAAAAAGAACGAACCTCGATTCGATTTATTTAACAATGGCGGAAAAGCAAAACTTACATCGATTGTCACCCTCAGTACAAGTAGATCTCCTTCCTCCATGAGAACATCATCTCCTCTCAGTTTACAAAAAGGAAAAATAGAAATTACAAAAGAGAAAAGAAAATCTAAACTAGAAGAAGAAAACCTAAAACCCTAGATTTGGCCCTCTGGCTCTGCCTCTGGACTTTTGCTTCTGGAAGTTTGATTCTGGCTCTTTATCTTGGGATTTAGATATAATTTGGAAAGCAAGTTACCTAGATCCCAAATCTTTTCCACGAATTTCCTTCTCTTCTTTTAGCTTTTATCCTCATCCCGCAAGTGTTTAGGGTTGAATAGAAGTTTATCCTTCCCTCTTCTTTGTATTTGCAACTTTGGCCCTTGTGTATTTGCAATTTTGACAATTAATATTTGCACTTTTGCACTTGGGCTTGAATATGGGCTTTTGGGCTTCTTTTAGGCTTTATTTATTATTAAATAAGAACTCAAGGCCTGCACACAATAAATCATAATATATTAGTAAATGTGCAGAATTATATGAATAAATATGAAAATGTGATGGTAAATGTCATGATAAAAATGCACTTTTCACTACCAATCACACCCCCACACTTATCTTTTTGCTCGTCCTCGAGTAAAAATCAAAAAGAAAAAGAAAAAGAAAAGAAAAATTAATCTATCCTAACTCACTTTCGTAGGAATCACGGTTGCACTTAGCACGTGCAACAAGCCGTTAAACCCCTAGGTTACCCTAGAGGACGAGTGTTGTCTCGTGAGGGTTTTCAGCGGATTACACCCACAAAATCCATAAAAAGGAGAATATTCGAATTATATTTGAAGAGACTAAGTAGTCTATAAGTTTTAGGATTATCATTTTTATTCATTCTTAAACTTAGTCTTAATAAAGTGAATTGTTATTTATTTTAGGTAAGGATCAAAATTGAATGTTTGTATAGTCTTTTTCGTTACCAAAAATCATATGCATCCTTATGAATTTTTACTAGGAATTCTTTAATTTGGATTCTCATGCCTCTTTATTATTTTTATAACATCATCTAATTTTCTTTCGTGTAAGTATCAAGGCTTCTTGAGGCCCTCTTACCTAACTAATTGACTATTAGATGTGTTAAATTTTTTTTAGCATGTATAACTCATCTAGTTTTCTTTGTGTAAGTATCAAGGCTTCTTGAGGCCCTCATACCTAACTAATTGACTAATAGATGTGTTAATACATGTATAATATTTCTTAGTTTAGGCTTTCTAATCCACCCATGTAGTGAACTTAAAGTCGGTGGCTCCCAAACCGGTCGGCTTTAGGGCACCAGGTGAGAAAACACCCCGCGGACTCAAATTCGAATGAACTAGGCCACAAAACTAAGGACTTTTTTTTATTTAGAACTCACCTTTAGGCGTGAATACTTATGCTTCTTGAGGCACATGTATCCATCTTAATTGGTGATATTTATTTATTTATTTATTTTTTTATATTGTTTATGAGGCACAAGGTCTTTGTCTTAGAATCCTAGATATGCACTAGGAATGCACATTTCATTAAGGTAAAAATCAAGACTAATTATTTATTCAATTTCTCCTCCTATACCTAAAAATTAAACAATTCATTTATTTTGACCAAGTTTTTAGAAATCCTAATCATGATTTTCGTAATTCTTAAAACTAACTTAGATTTCTTTCAAAAGATAAGTCAAAATATTATCCTTTTTATAAGTTTTTTTTTTAATTAGCAAATTTTGGTTAGTTTCTACCTATGTTAGTATGTTAGTAAAGCCTACCCCCACACTTATCTCATGCATTGTCCTCAATGTATGAATGAATGCATATATGCATGAAAAAGAACAAGGGAAGGCAGAAGTTACCTCAAGGTGGTGGTTCCGGTGGTGGTCTAATTGGGCCAAGCGTTGCTACCCAATCAAGATAATATAGTATTTCATGGAGGAACCCACCAAAAATTTTTCTTGTATAACCCACGAAAATGTATGTGTGATTATTTTTTAAAATTTCCACCCCATCAAATTTCCAAATTTCATAATAAATTTTAGAGTCAATTGTGTCAACCTCCTTGTCCCAAAATGGAGTATGAAAAGATGGAATGATTGACTTGGACTTGGGAAGTACGGGAACGAATACCGACTCAGGAAAGAAACTTAAATCAAGTAATGGTTCAGGAGTCGGGTTAGGTTCAGGAAGTGGGTCCAAATCAATAAGTTGAAGCTCAAGTCCACAATAATCTTCCCACAATGGAATGTGACTCAATGGTGGTGATTCAAGTTCAGGAATGATATGAGTGGGAATCAAAACTGACTCGAAAATATTACCTAAGTCGGGTAACAAAATAGGAGTCAATAATGATTCTGAAATTTGAACTTGATCATAGATTTGAGAATCTAGGTCACATATCTCATTCAGCTCAATATCATAAAAATGAGAACTTGCCAATTTATCCATGGGACTTTCAAAATTGCACAATTGGTCAAGTTCAATATGATCATCAAAAATGGGTGATTCAAATTCATGATGAATAGGCACAGGATCCAATGTTGACTCGGGAAGAGTAAAATCAGGTGGAGACACCGGAGTCATTATTGAATGAGGAAGTAGAATTGAATCACCAAGTAGGAGATCATGATCATATTCATGCTCAAGTTCTATTTCAGGAAAGGAAAAACTTGCCAAGTTATCAAAATTTGAAGTTTCGGCAAGTTCACATGATGGCACTGAATTAGAATCTTGTTGTCCAAAGCAACTTGGTTCGTCGGCTCTAAGAGAGTGGTCAGCGATATCAGAATTGGCCGGACGGTGAGAACGCAAAGATTGAACCATCATATCTAGTTCATGCTCACGAGCTAATCTAGCCTGAGTCATGGCTTCAAGCCTCTTTGTGATTGGACTTGGAAAAAGGAAGTGTAATCGTGATGAAGTTGTGAGTCGGTGGACTCACGCATCATTATGTCTAAGATTGATGGTGATTGTTGCTTGGACTCATGCATACTCATCATTTCCTGGATAGATGGTTTTCTATTCTGAATGGGTGGATCTGAGTATGAATCTTGGGAATATTGTGGACAAGGTGGAGACGGAGGACAAGTCGGTTGAAAATTGGACTCGGGGAAGTGAAACCCCATGAACTCTGTGAAGAGTTGAAACTATTATGGAAATTATGGTTATAAGATGGGGGTATGGGTTATATTCATTCGGATAAGACCATTCCGGCACACTAGGTTGGTCAAAGTTGTGACATGCCGGGTTGGTAATATCCGAAAAATAGTTAGGTGTGTAATATGGATTAAAATTGGAAAAATTATTATTATATGCCATATCACACCAACACAACAAAGAAAAAGAAAACAAACAAATAAACAAACAAAAAAGAAAAAATTCTAACCTAAGTTAGGGTAGACCTATGACCTAGACGACTCCTAACTGGTTAGACTGTCCACGGGAGGTAGGGTGCAGACTTTGACCACAAGTTAATCAGCCAGGTCAGGGCAAGAGTGGTGGGAGGTTTTCCGTCAAAGACGTTCCTTAATTAAATAACCACCAATCTTCGGGTTTTCGGCCCTCAATCCCCTTCCTAGACACTGATTTGGCAGGAGTCAACTTCCAGCACTGTTCCCCCTTAGGATAATCTCCTAATTGAGTCCGAGATGTCCCTAGGGCCAACGTCTACTAATTTTAAGTTAGGCTTGGGTTAGTGAGTGCTTGGGATATGATTTTTGGGCTAAGGAAGGGTGATGAAATCCCCACCTTATCTTGTTAATGGGTTATGCCCTTAGAATAATTTTGTGCAAGTGTACAAGATATGTAAATAAGATTCACTCAAAGCATCAACCAAGAGATGAGTCCTATTCTACATGCAATGCAAACGTACCTTGCTCCAGCACTCTTCAACAGTAAAATAAAGGAATTGAAAAGACACGTGCCTAATATGCAAACGTCTAATCAATTTTTTATCTTTTACAACAAATATTTTACTGTTGAATTAATTATCAGTATACAGGTTTATCACAGAACAAATTGGAACAGAGCAGAAAACAAATCTTGCAATGTTTAGCAACCTGCAGAAAGATATGTCAGTAATTCACTACTCTTGCCGCGGAAACGCGGCTATTGCCGCGGACCCGCGGCAAAGAAGTAGGCTCTGCTGCTCTGCCTTCGAGGGCAGAGGCACAGAGTTGCTATATGTCCAATTCTGCTGTTGTTTTTCTGTTCTCCAAACCTGCAAACAGAAAAGAATAAAAGAATTAGTTAATTTTTTATTTAGAGAAAAACTTACCGTCCCTCCCCGGCAACGGCGCCAATTGTTTGATCGAGATTTTACCTGCACGCAAAAATAAAGATGTTAGATTTAGAAGTAGTTGTGCAAGGTTCTCAATTCTAATCCACGGTAGCAGTGGCTATGCGGGTCGTGATCCTCTGGGAGGGACTAGCGATGGAAGCTTTGTCAATAAGTTATCTCTAAAGTTTTTTATTATTTTAATGTTAAGTTAGAAAGAAGAAGATGGAGAAGAAGAAGTGATATTTACAATGGAAGTGAAGAAAAGAAATTGAGAATATGGTAGTGTGAGATCTAAACTAAAGAAATAAAAAGAAAGAAACTATAACACGTACAAACCTCTTCTACCTTGCTTACCTTTGATCTGTTCGCGACGACTTACCCTGTCTTGGAAGGCGTGCAAGTATGGCGTATAGGATCGTCCACCTTCGCTACCTACACTATGAAAAGAAAAGACAATCTAAAGAAGGATTGTTCATCTCCATAGGCCATCAAGTGCTCTTCTTTGGTTAGGCAGTCTCGAAGCAATCAGATCTCACGGTTCACAAAACATTAGAGAGAAATAACAATAGAAGAAAACAAAAACTGAGATACACAAGAATCAACAAGAATAAAAGAACATAACATAATAAAAAAGAACGAACCTCGATTCGATTTATTTAACAATGGCGGAAAAGCAAAACTTACACCGATTGTCACCCTCAGTACAAGTAGATCTCCTTCCTCCATGAGAACATCATCTCCTCTCAGTTTACAAAAAGGAAAAATAGAAATTACAAAAGAGAAAAGAAAATCTAAACTAGAAGAAGAAAACCTAAAACCCTAGATTTGGCCCTCTGGCTCTGCCTCTGGACTTTTGCTTCTGGAAGTTTGATCCTGGCTCTTTATCTTGGGATTTAGATATAACTTGGGAAGCAAGTTACCTAGATCCCAAATCTTTCCACGAATTTCCTTCTCTTCTTTTAGCTTTTATCCTCATCCCGCAAGTGTTTAGGGTTGAATAGAAGTCTATCCTTCCCTCTTCTTTGTATTTGCAACTTTGGCCCTTGTGTATTGCAATTTTGACAATTAATATTTGCACTTTTGCACTTGGGCTTGAATATGGGCTTTGGGCTTCTTTTAGGCTTTATTTATTATTAAAATAAGAACTCAAGGCCTGCACACAATAAATCATAAAGTATTAGTAAATGTGCGGAATTATATGAATAAATATGAAAATGTGATGGTAAATGTCATGATAAAAATGCACTTTTCACTACCAATCACCTATTCATCTTATATGCTTGGTTGTTTGTGTGTGCCTCACTTGTACTTAACCACAAGAGCTTCATATAGCACCGCAACCCTTATCTAGGGGAATCAAGAGGAGTTAGTCCAGAGCCTTCACGGGGAATTCGGCTACACTTGTTGGTTGTATTAAGTGTGTTGCAATTATTGTTTTAAGCTTCCACATTTAGCGTATTTAGTTTCTAGATTAGCATTTACACCTATTCACCCCCCCTCTAGGTGTTTTTCAATTGGTACCAGAGCCTACGCTCCTGATACTTTAGGCTTAACATCCTAGGAGTGAGATCTTGGTTTGCTAGTCTATCATTTGCATTTGTTTGTTTGCACACATATAGTTTGGACCCATGGACTTCATGACCCCACCTATGTTTGACCCTTCCAACATTCTTGTTTGGAAGACTAAGATGTCCATTTACCTACAAACCCTTGGATATAAGGTTCACCTTGCCATTACCAAGGAATCCTACCTTAGTGATAGCAAGCATATAGGGGCCAATGCACAAGCCCTAGAGGCCATTAGAAGCACGCTACCTAAAGAATATCTTATGCATGTTTCTAATCTTGATTCCGCCTTTGCAGTGTGGAACAAGTTGACAACAACCACCACCTCCAAGCTTCAATTGCCAATCCAACCGGAGGAAGAATCTAGTGGAGATGAATCCGAGCCAAAACAATGCTATATGGTCCAAGGGAATGACTCCTTGAGGTACACTCGGAAACTCAACTAGATAGTTTTGATTCTAGTTCTTCATGTGATGAATTTGTTGATCCCCATGCTTTAAATGAAGAACTATCTATTGTTTGTGAAAAATTAATAGAAAATATAACATTTTAAAAAAGAAAAGTCTAGGCCTTAACAATGATAATAAAAATTTGATTTCTAGACTAACAATGTTTTGCAAGAGAAAGAGGAGATTTCTAATGAGAGGGATTCATTAAAATCTCAAATTGATCTTGCACTAAAAGAAAATAAGTTTTTAAAGTCTAAAATTGATTGCAATGATGTATTAAAGAAAAATGAAAACTTGTCTTCAAAATTGATTTTGTTTTAAAAGAGAATGTTGCTTTGAAAAATAAAATAATTTCTATTTCAAATGATTTAAATGTTTGTTTGAAGAAGAATGATTGTTTGCAAAATAAGATTAATGCACATGTTTGCCATGCTAGTGTAGCTTCTTCATCTAGTCTACCTATTGCATGTACCTCTTCTTCCAGGATTAATGATGATTTTTGTTTGTTGAAGAAGAGAGTGGATTGTTTGGGCTCCACCTTGAGCCAATGTGCCAAGAGCCATACACGTTTGGAAACTTTGTTTCGAAAGAAACAAGTTCCATCTTTTCATGCACACCCCCCACGGCATACACATGCTCCTCACGGACACCATCATCACTTGTATGCTCATGTGTACACTTGTACACATTGTGAACGTAAGGGCCACTTTGCTAAATTTTGTTATGATCGTATACATGTTGAAAATTTAGCAAATAAATTTGTTTGGGTTAGGAATGATACTAACCCCCATGGACCCAAAAAGTTATCGGTACCAAAGACCACCCTCTTGTTTATAATGTAGGTGTGGGCTCTCACATGATGTGAGAGTTGCGGTACCTTGGAGTGGATGCGTTCCGAGCTTAAAGGAGACTATTTGGATGCATCACTTTCAAGGGAAGGTTTGGTGGGAAGACCACTGTGTTTTGGAGACATGGAGAAGTTGCCTCATAGGTTTTGGTAACGGTCTCTTACTCCTTATTTATTTATGCATGCTTTTCATGTTCATTAGTTTATAGCATGTTTCATTGTTTATTGATTATTATGATAATGCCATGTTTATTAGATCCTTGACATGCATGTATAGCCCTTTGAGACACCCATATTTAAAATGGACTATTATTTTAGTGTTCTCACCTTTGTTTAGCTATCATGTTTATCATAGGTTTAATATCATGTGGATTTACATAATAATCATGTTTATGTTTAACATGTTGATTTTATCTTGTTTTTATGCTTCATGCGTTGATTACATGTTTAGATGTTAGTTTTCATTAAACTTGGTATATACTTGTACATATAGTGGGCCACAAATAAATCTATATATGTTTGAGCTTGAATGCTTATTTGAACCCATTAGATGTGCTAGTATAGCCTAGTTTTGATGATTCATGCATTTTAAACTTGTATTCCTTTTGGATTTGTTTTATGTTTATATGTTTAACTTCATGTATATGTCTATTTTATCCAAACTATTGTTTATACATATACATCCTTTTGAGCCACGTGCCTTCATGCATATATCTTTGTGGACTCGTTGTGTTTGGATATGTATGTATACTTTAGTTTGTATAGGACATACATATACCTTGAAGATTAAATAGTTTTGATGATTTTCATGTTTTCATGTTTCAAGGAATATTGAGCTTATTGTCCATCTTTCATGATTATGATCTTCACATTGTATTTGTACACTCACATTTATTGTTTACTCATGTGTTTGTTTTCATGAGTCATGCTTATGCTTAATTGATTATGAGTGTTGACTATTTTGTGAATTTCATGTTTTCATGAAAAATAATTTTGTCTTATTCCTTGCTTGAAGGATTTCGTATTAGTTTACAAATTTTTCATATAACTAGTTACGGTATTCTTCGATATGGTAGAGTTTTTCAAACAAAGTTTATTTTCAAATCTATTTTTTTGAAAACCCCTACCATCCAAGGGCGGTTGGTTGGGAGATCATGCCATGTATACCTTTCTTGAATATCTTTTAAACTTGTGCATGAATGGGTGGTAGGTTATATGAGTTATACTTTGATATTATTGTTGTTTCAATTGGTATCATTGGATTCTTTCAATTGGTATCAATTTTGACCTTTCTTGTATACTCATATATGTTTGTATGTATGTATGCTTTCAATCCAATAGTATCAATTTCGATTGGTATTAAACTTTTCTTACATATATATGTTTATTTATGCTTATTATATCCCTATATCTTTAAGCACAAAATCTTGTTTATGCTAAGCTTGAGTTTCAATTCTGTTTCAATTGATTCAATTTTCAATTCGTATCTTATTTCGAGCTTACGCATTGTTTTTGTTGGTATTTCATAAAGGGGGAGAAAATTCGATTTTCATATTTCAATTGGTATTTATATTTCCACTCCTTGCTTTATGATAGAAAATAAAAATTTATTGATATCATATTCTTAAAAAACAAAAAATTACTCTCTTTTGATATCAAGATGTTTATTTGAAGGTTTTAAATTGGAACCTCAAAATTTTGTTTAAAAGATAAATACAAAAGTTTTGATTTGTATTGCCTATATGCAAGGAGAGCTTAACATCTCTTCTACATATAAATTCATGTTGAGTGTATCTTGTATTGAGGAGCTTGACATCTCTTCTTTATGTGGTACACGTGTGTAGGGGGAGCTTCACATCTCCTCTTATGCATTGCATAGTGTACGTTATGTGAATTAGGGCTTGTCATCCCTCCTTCATGTAATGTATCTATGTAGGGAAGCTTCACATCTTCCTCTTCATGAATGTATATAGTATATACCATTTATTTATTGACCTACGTTTACTTTCAATTGGTATCAAGATGCTACTTTGACATATTTTCAATTGATATCTTAATTGATTGTCACCCCTATTTGGTTTTGTTTTTGTTTTAGACAAAAAGGGGGAGAACATTGTCTTTATTAACCCTTTTGTTGATTCGTTGTTTCGAACAAAAGGGGGAGAAAAATTTATTGATTTAGTTTTGCTTTACCCTTTATTGATGATTGTTTCTTTGTAGTATAAAGGGGGAGAAGATTTTGTTTTGTTTTGGTTTTTACCCCTTTGTTGATGATTGACAGAAAGGGGGAGAAAGATTTTGAGTTTGTTTGAGTTTTATATATGCATATTTATGTTTTGCATATATTAAGTTTAATTTAGTTTAATTTTAATTGGTATCTAGAGCATATTTTGTTTTGAATATTTCATTGGTATCTAGAGCCTTTTTATTGTTTATGCATATCTATGCATTCATGTTAAGAGCCTTCATTGCATATTCATTATGTTTATTTGTTATGCATGAGTTAAGGGGGAGCTTCTTTGAAGCTTAACTTTAATCCATGCATATATAACTCCATGAGTTTTGTCATCATCAAAAAGGGGGAGATTGTTGGCTCGGAGGCCTTCCTCTCTAGTTTTGATGATGATTAACTCATGTAGTTATGTTTACTAATAATCTTGTGATTTTAGTTTCAGATCATGTAACAAGATATTAGTTGGTGATTGCTTCAACAAAGGAGTTTTTGAAGCCTTTCACAAGTGATTCCAGTGCCCGAGTATCAAGATCATACCTTTGCACTCGGTGGATCACGTTTGGGATCGAGTCGGCTTGAAGATGGAAGATCATCAAGAAGACTTAGGTATCCTAGTTTTAGTTTAGTGTGTTTAGATCCATTTGTAAAGCTTAGTATAGTGATAGGTAGTGAAAAATGCATAATTGTCATCATATTTACCATCACATTTGCACATTTATTCATATTATAATGCACATTTATTAATATTTTGTTATTTAATGTGTGCAGGCCTCGAATTATTATTTTAATAATAAATAAAGCTTAAAGAGCCCAAAAGCCCAGATCCAAGCCCATGTTTGAAGCCCAGGTACAAAAGCGCAATTACAAGAAGTCAAAATGCAAATACAAGGGCTAAAAGTTGCAAATATCAAAGATAAGGAAGGATAGACTTCTATCCAACCCTAAACACTTGCAGGATGAGGATAAAAGCCCAAGATAAGAAGGAAATTCGTGGATAGAAGATTTGGGATATTTGAGATCAAGGTAACTTGATTTCTAAGTTATCTCGAAATCCCAATATGAAGAGCCAGGATTGCACTTCCAGAAGCAGGCGCCCAAATGAATGGACCAGGAGAGGCCACGCGCCAAAGCGCGTGGCCAGACGTCACCAAACTGCCGCAGAAACGCGGCAAAAGCCGCAATTCTGCGGCAGTGTAGATGAGATAGGGCAACAGCTTTTTGGCGCGATCTTATCCGTGACTCCACCGCCTTCTGCACCTATAAATATCCCTGCAGGCACAGCAGAGAGGGCATCCAGAGACGTATTAGGGTTTCTTTTAGCTATTTCTCTTTAAATTTCAAGCAAGTTGTAATTTTTATTTCAAGCACATTGTGGAAGAAGGAGCTTGTATTTGGGAGACGTTCATCGAATAAAGGTTACCTTTTTCCTATTTAATTTTCTGCTATTTAATTTTATTTTGTGATCTCGCTGGTTTTCTTTTTAATCTGTGATCTCTTCTGGTTTTCTTTTTCTTTGTTTCTTTGCAATCTTTCTTATTAAATAAAATAAAAAATAAATATTGAAAAGATAAAAAAAATGATGAACTAAATTCCTCTAGTGGTTTGCTGAATTTCTTAAAGCAACCCTAGAGCAGTTAAGCATTGGTTTGATGGATGACAACTTTTGAAACCCTAGGTTTAAAGTAGATTGCTTGAAGATAAACGATGATTAGTATTCTAATCTAATATCACAACATTAATTAATTCTTCACATTTCATATCTAAGAACTTTGACAACGCAACCTCAAGGTAAGACTTCTTTTGTGTTGTGCTTAGATGTTAGGATGAAAAAGTGTTGGACTTTTAAGAGTGATGTTGGTAAGATTCTAAATCTCTTCTCTTGCTTGCATATATTACAAAAAAAAAAAAAAACCTAGGATTAAATCCTTGTATTCCAATATGATGATCAATAGTCTTAATTTGCAATAGGGTTGTGGTAGAAGATCAGCAAAGCCACATCTTTCATATCATAAATCTCAAATCTAATCACTTCTCTTATTTTGAAGTTAAAGAGGAATCGGGTCGAAAAGCTTGCATCGCATCCTTCCCTGAGGATCACGACCCGCTTGAGCCCTTGCTACAGCGGATTCACATTGAGACTAAGAAATCTGAACTCTAATTCTTTCTATTACTAAAATCTCAATCAAAATTTTGGTGCCGTTGCCGGGGAAGGAACGGCACGATTTCCTCAATCTAATCATTTTTTATTTTCTGTTTGCAGATACAGGGAACAGGAAAACAAAGCAGCAGCGAGGACATATTGCAACCCTGTGCCTCTGCCCTAGAAGGCAGAGCACTTGGGCCTACTCCTTTGCCGCAGATCCTCGGCAAAAGCCGCAGAAACGCGGCAAGAGTAGTTAACTACTCAAAGAAATTTCTGCAGGTTGCTTTGCATTGCAAAAATCTGCTTACTGCTGTGATTATTTTTCTCTGTGATCACTCTGCAACTGCTAATTAATAACATTAACCCATTTGTTGAAAAAAAAAATTTTTTTAGACTCTTGCATTTAGGGCACGTGTCTATTTACATTTTTTTTTTAATTCTGTTGAAGAGTGCTGGCGACAAGGTACGTTTGCATAGCATATAGATTAGGAAACACTCTTGGTTGTTTACTGCTTTCTTGAGTGATTACTTTTCTACCGCTTTACACGTACACTAATTCATCTTAAGGGCATAACCCATAAGCAAGATAATGTGGGGATTTCATCACCCTTCCTTGGCCCAAAAATCATATCCGTCACACTCACAACCCTAACTTTAATTAAAATTTGACTAGACGTTGGCCCTAGGTTAACTCGGACTCAATAGGAGATTGACTGAAGAAGGAAAATTGTTCGAAATTAACCCATGTCAAATCGGTGTCTAGGCAGGGGATTGAGGGCTGAAAGCCCGAAGAACGGTGGTTATTTAATTAAGGAACGTCTCTGACGGAAAACCTCCCACCGGTCTTGCCACCTACCTGGCCGATTAGCTTGTGGTTAACGTCGACAATAGACCTCCTAAGGACAGTCTAAAGTTAGGAGTCGTCTAGGTCAAGGATAACCCTAGATTAGGATTTTTGATTGTTTTTCTTTTTTATTGATTGATTGGGTGAACTTGTTTGCTGATTGTGCATGTCCGCTTGGTCGAGAGACCCACTTACATCCAGGCTAACTAGAACTAGTTCACCACCCGAGCAAAAGCCCGACCCACACATGGCACAACCAATATCACTCCAAGATAGGTTCTATCCTATTAGGACCTCTCTTCCTTCTTGCATCAAGCTTAACGATGAAGGTGTTGACCCATTTGAGCTTAAGCCACAATACATCAACACCCTTCCAAAATTTCATGGACTTGACTCCGAGGATGCATACTTCTTCATAAGGGAATTTGAGGAAGTATGTCTCATGATGAATATTCCTAAGTTAGGAAAAGATGACCTCAAACTTAGGTTTGTCCCCTTTGCTTTGAAGGATTTAGCAAAGAAATGGCTCTACAGTCTAGAGGCCGGTTCAATATCTTCGTGGGATAATTTTGTTAAGGCATTCTTAAAAAAATTTTATCCCGTCCACAAGACTGCACTGATTAGGAAGAACATCTTACAGTTTAAGCAAACAGCCAATGAACCTTTTTGGAAATATTTCGAACGTTTCAAGGACCTCCTTGCCCAATGCCCTCACCATGGGATAGAGAAATGGCGACTTTGCCAAGTTCTATATGATGGATTAGAATATCAAACTAAGACATTGTTAGAATCCATGTGCCAAGGAGGATTTCTGAAAAAGGACGAAACTGATGGATGGTTATTGTATAAGCAATTAGCTGAAAATACCATCCAATGGGAACCTACTCCGGAAAAACTTAGGACTAATGACCCTACTTCTTCTAAAGGAGGTATCCATTCCATTGAGGCCAACATAGCAACCGATGCTAAGTTAGCTGCTGTTATGCGAAGACTTGAGGCTCTTGAAACTAAAGAACCAGTCTCTGTGAACCAAGTCAGCCCAACATCTTCGGTGGGCTGTACTTATTGTCAAAATATGAACCATATGTTTGAGGAATGTCCCGTCTTTATCGCGCATCAAAGCTTGCCCGAACATATGAGCGCGGCCTTCACAAGGCCCACCAACAATCCGCCCGCCAACAATCCATATTCGCCCACCTACAATCCCGGTTGGAGAAACCATCCCAATTTGTCATGGGGCCAAAGTAACAATGATCAAACTAGGCCCAAATTCTCCAATAATTTCCAAAATCCGCCCTATCAAAATCCTCCACCCTCTTTCCAATATTCACAAATGGAAACAAGGCTCTCCAATATGGAAAGAAAGGTGGACACTCTCGTTAAAAGCAATGACACACTGGCTCAAGTCTTGACTAGGATAGAGATGCAAATGAATCAGCAAGAAAGGCAAAAGGGTACTCTACCTAGTCAACCATTCCCAACCCTAGGAACTCTAGTCAAGCTCACTTGGCTGAAGAGAATCATATGAGTCAGTGCAATGCGATTCATACATTGCGGTCGGGAAAACAAGTTGATAACCAAGTATCAACACCATCAAGTTCTAAACAAGCATTCAGCTTGCCTGATCCCACTCCATCTCAACTTGATGCCAACAACACGAAAAAAGACAAGTCAGCCGAAGATATGCACAAGCCCATCGCACCCTACCCAAATAGGCTTAAAGATAAGCAATGTGCACAAATGGATAAGGTACGCGAGATTTTTAATCAAGTCAAGATCAATATACCTCTTCTTGATGCAATTTAACAAGTCCCTAAGTATGCCAAGTTTATTAAGGACATGTGCACAAAGAAGAGAAAGACTAATGTGCCCAAGAAGGTTTTTCTAGCCACTAACATTAGTGAGCTATTGTCCAACCAGATCCCTGTCAAGTATAAGGACTCTGGTTGCCCCACCATCTCTTGCACAATAGGTCAAACTGCAATTAAGCATGCACTTCTTGATTTGGGAGCAAGTATCAACTTACTCCCCTTCTCAGTCTACCAACAACTTGGGTTGGGCGAACTTAGTCCGACTAAGGTTACAATCCAATTAGCTGACCGATCCATAAAAATTCCCAAAGGAGAAATTACCGATGTGCTCATCCGAGTTGGGAGTTTATCTACCCAGTAGATTTTGTTGTTCTGGAGACCGAACCTGTATCCACTCTTCAGTCTCAAACTCCCGTTATCCTAGGGAATCCGTTCCTTGCAACTGCAAATGCGATCATAAATTTTAGGAATGGATCCATGAGGTTGACCTTTGGAAACATGACTAAAGAGGTCAATGTCTTCAACCTGGAAAACCAATCTCGTAAGATAAAAGACCAAACATTTGAGGTGAACTTTATCGAGAACATTTGTGAAAAAGAAAGTAAAAATGAGTCTCTATTTCTTGACAAGTTATTTGAGGATAAGTGCGATTTTAGTGATAAGATGACACATGTTGAGGATTATAATTTTAAAGTTCCCTTTAAAAAATGAAGATTTGATCTAAGTATCTTCAAAGAGCCAAGCACTGAAATATCGCATGAGAATATAGTTCAAGAAACTCCGATTGACTTAACTTTCGAAAGTCTCTTTGAAGAAGAACTCCTGTGTTTAGATACACCGATTAAGGAGATGTTGGTTAATTATTCACTTCCAGGGAAAAGTGTTGATTTAAGTTTTGAGGAGATGTACGGAACTGAGCTAGAATTTCTCGGCAAGGAAGTTCCAACTGAAAGGTGTGATGAATTTTTAAATAATGGAGGTGGACATATGATGAGGAAGAGCCTAAAGAAGATGAAACTGAGGGGAGAGAAAGTTAAAACAAAAATGTTGGTCTCCACATTGTGCCTTATAAAGAGAACCCATTAGAATGATGGGAAACGAGCTAGAGGGATGAATCCTAAGCAGCTCTAGGTGAGAGTGATACATGTGTTGTACATATTATGGTATACTATTATTTTTTGCCTCTCTTTACATTTTTCTTCATGCATTCATGCATTTCATACATTGAGGACAATGCATGAGATAAGTGTGGGGGAGGGTTTACTAACATAGAAAAGATTAATTAATAAAATAAAAAATATATATTTCTCTTTATTTGTTCTAACATTTCAAAAGATTAATTAATAAAATAAAAAAATATATTTCTCTTTATTTGTTCTAACATTTCAAAAAAAAAAATTTAAAAAAAAATTTTTTTTTAAAAAAAACTTATAAAAAGGATAATACTTTGACTTATTTTTTTGAAAGAAATCTAAGTTAGTTTTAAGGATTAGGAAAATCATGATTAGAATTTCTAAAAACTTGGTCAAAATAAATAAATTGTTTAAATTTTAGGTATAGGAGGAGAAATTGAATAATTAGTTAGTCTTAATTTTTACCTTAATGAAATGTGCATTCCTAGTACATATCTAGGATTCTAAGACAAAGACCTTGTGCCTCATAAAAAAAAATAATAATAACAATAATATCACCAATTGAGCTGGATACATGTGCCTCAAGAAGCATAAGTATTCACGCCTAAAGGTGAGTTCTAAATAAAAATAAAGTCCTTAGTTTTGTGGCCTAATTCATTCGAATTTGAGTCCGCGGGGTGTTTTCTTACCTGGTGCCCTAAAGCCGACCGGTTTGGGAGCCACCGACTTTAAGTTCGCTACATGGGTGGATTAGAAAGCCTAAGAAAACTGAGAAATATTATACATGTATTAATACATCTAATAGTCAATTAGTTAGGTATGAGGGCCTCAAGAAGCCTTGATACTTATACGAAAGAAAATGAGATGAGTTATACATGCCAAAAAAAAAAAATTATATTAACACATCTAATAGTCAATTAGTTAGGTATGAGGGCCTCAAGAAGCCTTGATACTTACACGAAAGAAAATAGATGATGTTATAAAAATAATAAAGAGGCATGAGAGTCCAAGTTAAGGAATTGCTAGTAAAAATTCATAAGGATGCATATGATTTTTGGTAACGAAAAAGACTATATTAGAAATTCAATTTTAATCCTTACCTAAAATGAATAACAATTGACTTTATAAAGACTGGGTTTGAAGAATGAATAAAAATGAGGATCCTAAAACTTATAGACTACTTAGTCTCTTCCAATATAAGTCAAATATTTTCCTTTTTATGGATTTTGTGGGTGTAATCCACTGAAAACCCTCACGAGACAACACTCGTCCTCTAGGGTAACCTAGGGGTTTAACGGCTTGTTGCACACGCTAAGTGCAACCGTGATTCCTACGAAAGTGAGTTAGTTAGATTAGATTTTCTTTTTCTTTTTTTGATTTTTACTCGAGGACGAGCAAAAAGATAAGTATGGGGGGTGTGATAGGTAGTGAAAAATGCATAATTGTCATCATATTTACCATCACATTTGCACATTTATTCATATTATAATGCACATTTATTAATATTTTGTTATTTAATGTGTGCAGGCCTCGAATTATTATTTTAATAATAAATAAAGCTTAAAGAGCCCAAAAGCCCAGATCCAAGCCCATGTTTGAAGCCCAGGTACAAAAGCGCAATTACAAGAAGTCAAAATGCAAATACAAGGGCTAAAAGTTGCAAATATCAAAGATAAGGGAAGGATAGACTTCTATCCAACCCTAAACACTTGCAGGATGAGGATAAAAGCCCAAGATAAGAAGGAAATTCGTGGATAGAAGATTTGGGATATTTGAGATCAAGGTAACTGATTTCTAAGTTATCTCGAAATCCCAATATGAAGAGCCAGGATTGCACTTCCAGAAGCAGGCGCCCAAATGAATGGACCAGGAGAGGCCACGCGCCAAAGCGCGTGGCCAGACGTCACCAAACTGCCGCAGAAACGCGGCAAAAGCCACAATTCTGCGGCAGTGTAGATGAGACAGGGCAACAGCTTTTGGCGCGATCTTATCCGTGACTCCACCGCCTTCTGCACCTATAAATATCCCTGCAGGCACAGCAGAGAGGGCATCCAGAGACGTATTAGGGTTTTCTTTTAGCTATTTCTCTTTAAATTTCAAGCAAGTTGTAATTTTTATTTCAAGCACATTGTGGAAGAAGGAGCTTGTATTTGGGAGACGTTCATCGAATAAAGGTTACCTTTTTCCTATTTAATTTTCTGCTATTTAATTTTATTTTGTGATCTCTCTGGTTTTCTTTTTAATCTGTGATCTCTTCTGGTTTTCTTTTTCTTTGTTTCTTTGCAATCTTTCTTATTAAATAAAAAAAATAAATATTGAAGAGATAAAAAGATGATGAACTAAATTTCTAGTGGTTTGCTGAATTCTTAAAGCAACCCTAGAGCAGTTAAGCATTGGTTTGATGGATGACAACTTTTGAAACCCTAGGTTTAAAGTAGATTGCTTGGAAGATTAAACGATGATTAGTATTCTAATCTAATATCACAACATTAATTAATTCTTCACATTTCATATCTAAGAACTTTGACAACGCAACCTCAAGGTAAGACTTCTTTTGTGTTGTGCTTAGATGTTAGGATGAAAAAGTGTTGGACTTTTAAGAGTGATGTTGGTAAGATTCTAAATCTCTTCTCTTGCTTGCATATATTACAAAAAAAAACCTAGGATTAAATCCTTGTATTCCAATATGATGATCAATAGTCTTAATTTGCAATAGGGTTGTGGTAGAAGATCAGCAAAGCCACATCTTTCATATCATAAATCTCAAATCTAATCACTTCTTCTCTTATTTTGAAGTTAAAGAGGAATCGGGTCGAAAAGCTTGCATCGCATCCTTCCCTGAGGATCACGACCCGCTTGAGCCCTTGCTACAGCGGATTCACATTGAGACTAAGAAATCTGAACTCTAATTCTTTCTATTACTAAAATCTCAATCAAATAGTTGATATGCTCAAGTGCTCAACACACACGTTTTATGGTTTTTCGTTTTTAGTTTAACCGATATTTGTTTTCATGAATAAATTGATCAAAATAAGTTTAATTGGTTTATGTATAGTAGATTCATTCTACACATGCATGCTTAACTTTTAAACAATCTTATTTTGACTTTCCTATTCATGAATTGAAAAAGTCAAGTTTGACAAAATACAAGTTTTGGTTTTTGATAAAATTTGCAAGACACAAAAATGATTCCAAATGTTTAATATTGTCTTGAAATTTTTATCACAAGTTTATGTTTCAATATAAAATGATAAAACTATTTTTGGGGATTTTTATAAGACTTAAAAGAATTTTTAGAAATATGTTTAACTATTTTTCTGACCCAGTTTCTGACCCAGACTATGGCTGACAGGCCAGGTCGGTCGACTGCTCGGTCGACCGCACCAAGAGCCGGTCGACCGTGCGGTCGACCGGCGTGCACAGAGCTGTGCACGACTGGCAGCACAGTGGGCCGGTCGACCGGGCGGTCGACCGGACAAGAGAGCTCTGCTCTCTGTATCTGGGCGGTCGACCGGGCAGTCGACCGGGATTGCCCAACGGTCATATTTATGACCGTTGGCGGTCGACCGGGCCGGTCGACCGCCAGCCTGTCAGGCTGCCAGATCAGCCTAACGGCTAGTTTTTCTGTTTTGGCCTATATAAACCCCATTCCTTTGGGATTTTGGCCAAGGTTTTTATAAGAAAAATTCCCAGTTTCTCCAGAGTTTAAAAGAAGTTTTCAAAGAGTTTTAAAGCTTAAAGATTTCATCTTTATTGTTTTTCAAGGGTTTTGGAAAATCAAAGAAAACTAGGTTTTTGGGATATTGTTTTGGTTTTTCATTTCTATTATCTACAAGAGATTCCCAAGTAGTTTTCTTTATTATTTGATTTCCAAAAACACCTTGATTCCACACTTGAGCTATATCTTCTATCCTAATCTATTAGGATCATTTGTTTGTGGAAAAAGGAGAGGTTTGTGGTTGAGATATACCACTTGTTGTAAAAACCCACATTTGTTGGTTGCTCCCTCTTTGGTAGAGGTTGAGGTTTGTGTTTGCTCCCTCTATTGTGAGGTGGAGATTGGTTGTTGGCTACGGGCCTTATCCCTCTTCGGTAGAGGTGGATTGGCTGTATTGCCTCGGTGGCATTGTAAGGTTGAGAGAGGAGTTCGGTACTCCTTTAGTGGATTAGAAATCCTTCTCGGTGAAGGCGGGGACGTAGAGCTAGGAGCTCGAACCTCATAACATATCTTTGTATTTGCGTTTGATCCATTTTCTCTAACTCTCTCTCTCTCTCTCTCTCTCTTTATTTGTGCAAAGCATCATTCTTAGCATCATATCATATTTGCTTATGTTGTGCCTTGCATCTATTCATATTGCCTATTCATCTTATATGCTTGGTTGTTTGTGTGTGCCTCATTTGTACTTAACCACAAGAGCTTCATATAGCACCTCAACCCTTATCTAGGGGGATCAAGAGGAGTTAGTCCAGAGCCTTCTCGGGGAATTCGGCTACACTTGTTGGTTGTATTAAGTGTGTTGCAATTATTGTTTTAAGCTTCCGCATTTAGCGCATTTAGTTTCTAGATTAGCATTTACACCTATTCACCCCCCCTCTAGGTGTTTTTCAGAGTGGATCGGTCATTTTTTTATATGTGTCTTACCATTCTATGGATGAGAATTGGTAAGTGATTTTGGAGAGGGAATCAAATGGAACAGGTTCCTTAGGATTTTTAGCAAATCTTCAGCTGTCAACGGGTTTGATATGCCTTTACCAACTACCGTTTGAGTCGGGCTAGCCTGTTATTCCCCTCAGCATGATGAGTTGTCGAGGACTTATGTTGGGCTTAAAGGCCAACATTTTCCTCTATCCTTAACCGTTAAAGGTGTCGGATCATTTGATTAGTGCATGTGTAACCTTGATTCTTCTTTGAGACAACCAGTGTATAATCAGCTACCTACTGGTTTATGGTTGTATGATCTCGTTTGGAGGAAGAGAGGGGCGCTCCTTCTGTATATCTTAGATTTGAAGGTCTTAATCAAAGGTGTAATGTTAACTTGATCATGAGAAGGATCCTTAATCAAGGATAATACTTCTTTAAGAACTTGCCGTTGATCGGCATCATGAGTAAATCACCATCTGAAGTCATAAGGCGATATGCTCTGTTTGAATAGACTGTTTCTATTACAAACGGTCCCTCCCATTTGGGCTAAAATTTGCCTTTGGTTTTGTGCGTCATGATCATTGGTCGTCTGACGGCTAAACCAAATCTCCTTTCTCGAAGACTCTTTGTTTGACCTTCTTATTGAAGGCTTTTGAGATCCGAGCTTGATACAACTCAACGTGCTGCTAAGCTTGTAACCGCTTCTCATCTAGGGCTTCGAGCTCTTGAAGACGCAACCGATCATTGTCCTCTGATGTGATCTTAGTGATCAGAGCGACTCGTAATTACGGCATCTGGATTTCCAACAGTATGACTGCTTTACACCCGTACACCAGGGAAAAAGGCGCATTGCCTGTCGGGATCCGAACCGTGGTTCGGTAGGCCCAAAGACATTCACTAAGCTTCTCATTCCAATCTCGCTTATTCGAGGAGACGAACTTTTTGAGTAACTTAATGATTGTCTTGTTGAATGCTTCTGCCAAGCCATTAGCGGCAGGATTATAAGCAGTTGAAGCCAAATTCTGAATTCGGTATTTATCACAGAACCGATAGAATACCTGGCTTGCAAATTGGGGGCCGTTATCATGGATGATCCGCCTAGGGACACCGAATCGATGGATGACATGGTGTTTGATGAAATTAACCACGTTGGATGTTTTGACTTCAACCAGTGGTATGACTTCTGCCCACTTTGAAAAGTAATCGGTTATTGCCAGGATAAACCGGTGTCCTTTTGTCGAAGAGGGGCTGGTTGGCCCTACGACATCGATTCCCTATGCTTCAAATGGCCATGAAGCAAAAGTTGGGTGGAGCAACTCTGGAGGCTGGTGTATGAAATCCGCATGGATTTGGCATGCTTTACACCTCCGTGCATATTGGATGGCGTCGGCTATCATGGTTGGCCAATAATATCCAAGCCTAAGCAATCTATCTTTAAGTTTTGGACCTGGCTGATGAGCTCCGCATATGCTGTCGTGTGCTTCTTTAAGCACTTCCTGTGCCTCTAAATTAGAAAGGCAACGGAGGAGGACACCGTCATATGAACGACGGTAAAGTGTCTTTGAGTTGGATCATAGTAAAAACGGAGAGACCTTCGTCTGATAGATGACGCTTCTTTAGGATTATCTGGCAGCAGACCATGTAGAGCATAGTCAATGAAAGGAAATCGCCAATCTCTCGGCTCAAGATCCATCAAGATATTATAGACCTCTCTGGTTCTTAACATATGTTTAGAGCAGATAAGGTGTCGAGTTGCCACTGTAAGGTGATACTCGGTATCGACTGGCAAGGCTAGTTTGTTGCTAATGCAAGAAGGGCATCCGCCTTAGTATTCTGAGATCGAGATACGTGCCCGATGTAGAAGCCATCAAACAGATTAGCCATTTTGATGACTGCGTGATAATAAGGCACCAAATCCTCATGACGGACCTCATATTCGCCTTTAACCTGATTGATAATCAATTTTGAAAAGTCGTAAGCTTCAAAGTAGCGTACCCCCATTCTGTGGGCGAGCTGAAGACCAATAAGTAGAGCATTATATTCCGCTACATTGTTGGAGCATGATTCCATCAGAGAAAATGCTCTAGGAAGGACGTGATTTTGCGGAGAGATAAACACAACCCCCACGCCGGCAATGATCCTGCCTTTAGGGCCTATTCGTGATGCTCCATCGAAGAACACCTGCCAAACTTCATCCTCTGAAGTTACATTAGATTCGAAGACTTCATCTGGAATATCTTCATGAAGTTTTGAGTTTTCCGGAATCAGATGAGCAGCCAAGAACTCTGCAAAGGCCTGGCCTTTAACCGCCTTTTGAGGGATAAAGAGCATGTCGTATTAAGACAAAAGAAGCGCCCATTTAGCTAATCTTAAATTCAATGATCCTGCCTTCGTCATGAGAAGACGCAAAGGATTCACTCTGGAAATGACATGTATGGTTTGGCCGACCAAATAATATCGTGTCTTCTGAACGGTAAAGACAAGAGCTAACCATTCCTTCTCAATAGGATTATAGAGAGATTCCGCCCCTATCAGAGTTGCTGAGAGAAGCTGCTGTGAGATTGCCATCATCCGGCAGGATGGAAACAACATTGCAAGATTTGCCCTTCGACTTGGACTTTTTTGAATCCCATTGTTCGTTTTGGACAAGGTCTGGTGTATCCACATGATTTTCCCTGTCTCCAGTGTCAAGGGAACAAGACCCTTATTCTCTTGAGTTTTAGCTGAAGGATGCTTGACTTTCAGCCGTGGTGCAGGGATTGGTCCTAGCCGGCAATGGACTGAGTGGACTGTCACCAACAGACATCCCATTTGTTGACAACAGGAGGGAGAAGTTTGAAAAGATTCCGACTTCCATTTGCTTGTCAAGAATTCCCGCAAGTCAGACCCAGTCGGGCCTAAACGATCCAGCGCAGAGGCTCTGTTGGATTGCACATAGGACGATGTCCTGTTCTTTTCATCACCGCAGAGGTAATTAGCACTAAATAGTGCTTTAGCTCTAACTTTATAGCTAAGAACCTTGAGAATGTCCTTGGGTGCTGAAGCTGCATAAGCACCGCTATCAGCACTTAGGGGAATCCCTTAGCTCCGCTGCGAGGGGCGAGCTTAGTGCTTAATGAACTGGGGAGCGAAGCACGTTGTGGTGCTTTATCCGCTATATTGCTGCGAAGGTGATTAGCCCTAGATGGTGCTTTGGCTCTAAATTTGCGGCTAAAAGCTTTGGAAATGCCCTTGGGCGCTGAAGCTGCATAAGCACCGCTATCAGCACTTAGGGGTAATCCCTTAGCTTTGCTGCGAAGAGCGAGTTTAGCACACTGTGGTGTTTTGGTTCCTACTTCACGGGTGCGAACATCATGCGTACCCTGAGGTACTGTATCAGTAGCTTTGCTCATAAGGACGAGGCTGGCGCGAGGAGTTACTGCTCCTGAATTAGGCGAAGACATGATTGTCGTTGAAACTTCACGGCTAAGAGTCTCGACGAAGCAGGCAGGCATCTTGCCTTTTTCTTCGTGAGAGAGACAAACTTGTGGCGTAACTATGCCTGATGCTTCATACAGAGCCTTCTGTTTTGGCCTCCACATCTGCTTTGAAAAAGGAGACTTAGGTTCGCAGGGAACCTGACTAGCCACACGCGAGGCTGAGAGGGTTTGGAAGGATTCTGCTTCCGGTTTCTGCTCCGAAACCTTGGCCATCAAGACCTTTCTATGCTTTCGTGCATGGAGCATTAGACCACCCCCAGAGAGAAGTTCTTCGAATTTTCCTTCATCGAAGTGAACGACTAGGTTTTCGAAGGTAACAGGCTGAAGATTCTGACCCTTGCATTGCGGACCTGCATCCTTGTTGCGCTAGAGGACCGTGGTAGGCTCGCAGAGAGCCTCATCTATCTCCACAGAGACTTGCTTCGAAGATTTAGCTTGATTTCAGAAGTAGACCCGAAGGTCTGTTCGTCGCATTACGACACTTGATTCTCAACAGTGTAGAATTCAATCCCCAGCGGAGTCGCCATCTTATTTTCCATTAATTTTGCAAAGGGGAAAACTTATAAAAAGGGATCGAGGAGCTAAATTACAAGTATTCTAAAAAGATTACAAGTAGATCTCCTCTGAGATTCTGGAGAAGTGTGCCGATAGGAGCCTGGTCAGTGCGCGACCACTTTATCCCTTTGACGATGCGATCGATGGGATTCCCTTCTCGCCTGGTTCAGGGAATTGGAGAACAGAAGGTCAGTAGAACCGTCTTGTTACTTCTCAAACTGCCTCCACTTGGGAATTTCTTCTCGCCTGGTTCTGGAGATTCCTTGAGAGGGAGGAAGATCTTAGGGTGTTAGCACCCTGATTAGAGAAGCAGTTCTCTGAATTCTTGGAAGCAAGAGAATAGGTCTCTGTTTAGCCGTCTCTTTATTTTTCAGCCTCTGTGCCTTGTGCGTGCTCTGTCTGTGTCTTCGTATACCCCTGGTGGGCTATTTATAGGGAGAACAGGGGTATAATCGTCCCTTGAAAATCTGAAAACAGATTGAGTCAATCTGTTTAAATCTGAAAAGTAGCCTTGCCGCGAGGCTAGAATCAGCTTCTGTGAAGCTAAGAATAGCAGGTAGCATCGATCTCTTCATCTGTTTTGATTCTTTCCAAATAATTGAAAGATCTCCCTTGATCTTCTTACTTGTTTTAGGAGAGTCAAGAGATTATGGTAAACAACTGCCAAATTTGATCTCAGATTTGATCTCGATTAGATTTGATCTTGATTAGATTTGATCTTGAATAGATTTGATCTCATCTGGAGATTAATTGGTCAAAGGTGACCATAAAAGACCCGCAGCGGAGCTGCCGCATCGAGCTCGCAGCGAAGCTGGAAGGAGCATCTGGCAAAGTCAGAAGAAAGCTCTTCAACGGAGCTGGATAAACATCTGTGACGAAGCTACCGAACATCCTTCTGCGCGGTTGCATGTGACTTCGAGCGAAGCTAACTCTTTGCGGAGTTAACTGAGCACTTCAGGCGAAGCTGTAAATTAGCTCCCTGATGGAGCTTTGAATGGCTTCAAGGCGAAGTTGGACAAACTTAGCCTCTCAAGTGAGGCTATCCCCTTGGGCTCATGTGATGCTAAGTGTTGAGCTAACTTAGCATCTTAGACCTGCTTAGGTCTCTTCAAAGACAATCTGGGCTCGCTGTCTGCTTCACTGGATCAGTAGAGTCCAAGTCGCTGATTTGTCCCTCGGAGATGGGTAAAAAACTTATCGTCAGCTTGTCTGCCACTTGTCTTTTGTAAATGTCAACAAGTTTAGACATTGTTCAGGCCAGTCAAGAATCTTGTCTCTTTTAGAGTGTCAACAACCAGGGCTGGGCTGAAAGACTTGACGGTCAGAGCGCTTCTCATTCGAGATAGCCCGCGAGTGCCCGGAGGCAAAAGTACGCTCGGGGTCTAAGCGCACTCTCGGTAGCTACCACGAAACCATAAGGGTACAGGCCTGGAACTATTGGGTAGCCATCCTGAGAGTGGGCAGAAACCCAAAGTCGGTACAAGAGTACCTACGATGTTAGTACCACGCAAGCATGTTATATCGTGATAATAGTTATACCGTAGAGTAGTGAAGCCTGAAGGCTGAGTAGAGAGTCCGAAAGCTGAAGGGCCCGGAGGCCAAGTATGAAGCCCGGAGGCTGAAGGGCCCGAAGGCCAAGTATGAAGCCCAAAGACAAACGACCACGAAGGGTCGGCCACGCATGGTATAAGGCACATCACAGGCATGATATATGTACAAGAATTAAACTACACTAATACGAGCAGTCCCACAGGCATATACATGTCCAATCATTGGCACTCGGCCACATGCAATACAGAGACAAAACCCAATACAAAATACATATAAATTTATAATAAATAACATGTCGACCCGACGAAGCGGGAAAAACCAAATGGAGGCGAGGACACTTGCCTAAATCTTTGAAAAGGCCAAAACCTTAGAAATCCCGGGAACTCGCGCACGCGCCATAAAAATAATAATATATATTTACATTTTTAGAGAGAGAAAGAGAAGAGGAGAGAGAAAAGAGAAAGAGAGAGCTAGAGAGAAAAACCTTGAGAGAGGAAGAGATTTTAGAGAGAAAATCTTAGAGAGAGAAAGGAGGGAGATCTAGAGAGAGAAAGAGATTAGAGAGAGGAGAGGGAGAATTTGGAGAGAGAGAGAGAATTTGAAGAGAGAGTTGCTTAGAGAGACAGAGGAGAGAGAGCCAGGAGTGGGGGGCTGCTGCCCCCCCTCAACTGCCCATGGCTAGGCCAGGAGGCCTGGCCGTGGCCCTGCCAGAGCCAGCGTCGGCGGCCCTTCGGTGGCCGCCGGCCAGGGGTGGCTGCGCCGGCCACCCCAGAGAAGAGAGAGCATAGGGGGTCAGAAGAGATGCTGTCCCCCTCTTCGCACAAGGCCTGGCTCAGCCAGGCCATGCCTTCCCAGCCTGGCCGCGCTTGCCGGCCAGGGGAGTCCTCAGAGGCAGCGCCGGCCGCCATGGCCGGCGCTGACCTAGGGGTGGCCGCCGGCCACCCCAAAAGAGAGAGGAAATGGAGGGGCTGGGGTTGCTCACGCACCCCCCCCCCGCTCAAGGAGGGCCCACGGCTCTCGTGGGCCCAGGGGGCCGGGCCGGCCCTCTGCCGGCCACCGCCGGCGGCGCCCAACAGAGAAGGGGACAGAGAAAGAGGGAAAGGAAAAAGGGAAAAAGAAGAAAAGGAAGAAGAAAAGGAAGAAGAAAAGGAAAAGAAAAAGAAAGGAAGAAGAAAAGGAAAGAGATGAAGGAGGGGAGCTCGCCGGAGTTGGGGGTCTTCCTCACCGGAGATGGTGGCCGGAGCGCCGGGGTGGGCTCGGTTGGGCGTCAGCCAAATGAAGAAGAAGAAGAAGAAGAGAAGGAGAAGGAGAAAGAAAAAGAAAAGGAAAAAAAGAGAGAGATTGATTGGAAAGAGAGAGATTGATGGGAGAGGGATTTAATGAAAGGGGGGTGAGGTGGCGTTGGTGAAGTCGGTGGAAAGAAAATGAAAAGGAAAGAAGAAAGAAAGAAAGAAAAAAGAAGATTCAAAAAATAATAATATTGTAATAAGGTCGGGAAATATCGACTGTTTCAGAAAAATCTCCAAAAATACCCAGAGGTAGAAAACGTCATCCTGAGAAATAATACGAAATCGATTTTCAGAAATAAAATCCCGTTTTCAAATTAAAAATCTGAAAGTCAACCATCGATATTGGTCTACACCGGGTCGGCCGAAGAGATCACATAATAGCTTCATTCGAACCCCTCTAGTGTTGGCCCAGAGGCCTTCCACTCTAGTTTTGATGATGATTAACTCATGTAGTTATGTTTACTTATAATCTTGTGATGTTTAGTTTCAGATACTTAACCAATATATTAGTAGGTGATTAGCTTCAACAAAGGTGTTTGGAGCTTCTCACATGGTGATTCAAGAGCCCAAGCGACAAAGTCATATCTAGCACTCGTTGGAGTCAAACTCGGTGGATCACGGTTTGGATCGAGTCAGCTTGAAGACGGAGTTCGTCAAGAAGACTTCGGTACGTAGTTTAGATTTTGTTTTAGATCCATTTGTAAAGATTAGATAGTGTGATATGCTCAAGTTCACAACACACACACGTTTCATATTTTGGTTTTGTTTTTCGGTTTGGTTTAACCGATCTTGGCTTTCATGAATAGATATAATCAACAAGTTTACATGGTTTAATGTATATTAGATTTGTTCTATATACATACATGCTTCAACTATTTAAACAAACTTAGTTTGATAGTCTATTTCATGAGTTTGGTGTTTTTGTATTTTTAACAAAAACTTATTTTTGGATTTATGTGTCAAAAACATTAATATATATCTTTATATGTATATTAGAGTATATCCATATACTACATGCCTAAAAGTTGTTTCATATCATGTTTTTGTATTTGGATGAGTTTTAGACAAAACGAATTTTCAATTCAAAAATTCAAGTTTTGAAAAATACGGATTTTGGTTTTCGGTAAAATTTCCATAACACAAAAATGGTTCAAATTGTTTGAAATTTGTGTTGAAAATTTTCACACATGTTTGTATATCAATGTATTATACTGAACTTATTTTTCTGGATTTTTAGAGAATTTTATGGGATCTATTTTGTATTTAAAAACCAAGTTTTTCAGTCCTAATCTATTTCTGCCAGGCTCTGGCGGTCGACCATAACGGTCGACCGGACCAGGAGCCGGTCGACCGGAGCGGTCGACCGGACGTGCACAAGAATGTGCACTTGGCCGTGTCAGTTGGCCGGTCAACCGAACGGTCGACCGACTGAAGGCAACCCACTCTCGGGTTGCCCCGGTCGACCGGGCGGTCGACCGGCCAGAGAGCCGTTGCTCTCTAATTCAGGGCCCAGTCGACCGGGCGGTCGACAGAAAGGCTCAACGGTCAAAAATTTGACCGTTGGCCGGTCGACCGACCGGTCGACCGGAAGGCCAATTCTGGCCTAGTCTGCTGCCAACGGGCAGATTCCAAGTGGGGGCTATAAATACCCCATTTGAGAGAGGTTTTCTCTAAGACTTTGAAGAGAAAAAATTCTCCTATCTACAAGTGTTTTATACAAGTTTTCAAAAGTGTTTTAGAGCCAAAAAGTTTTCATCTTTATTTGTTTTAAAGTGTTGGAAAATTCAAAGAAAAAGAGAGTATTTGAGAATTGATTTTGAGCTATTGTAGGCTGTCTAAAAATCATTAAAAGACAAGTCGCCGAAAAGCAGAGTTCCAAACTCCAGACGCAGGGCTAATCATAGCCATCAAAGCAGCGCCAAGGCGCGAGGGTCGAAACCCGCGTCTCAGCCAGCACTGCAGCACCAAGACGCGAGGGTCGAAACCCGCGTCTCAGCCAGCACTGTAGCACCAAGGCATGTGGGTCGAAGCCCGCGTCTCAGCAGCACCAAGGCGCGTGGGTCAAAACCCGCGTCTCAGCCGCACCAAGGCGCGTGGGTCAAAACCCACGTCTCAGCAGCACCAAGGCGCGTGGGTCGAAACCCGCGTCTCAGCCGCACCAAGGCGCGTGGGTCGACACCCGCGTCTCAGCTACACCAAGGCGCGTGGGTCGACACCCGCGTCTCAGCCAGCACTGCAGCACCAAGGCGCGTGGGTCGACACCCGCGTCTCAGTTGTAACCGTCTCGGTTATAGGGTCAATCACGGCCCACATAACGGGGAAAGTTAACCCCCATTATGGAGTATTTTTAGGAGGCACGTACGCCCCTGAAACCTCTATAAATAGCCCCGTTGCTATGGAGAAGGGGTCGGATTTTTGAGAGAAGAACTCTGAGAGAAAAGAGCTTGACTTTAGATCTTCCACAGAGGAGGAAAGAGAGTCCAACCCTTCAGATAACTTGCTAAGTACAAGTTAATCTTTGCCTACAATCTCTTGGTCGACAGAGCTGTGCTACTCCGTCCACCATCCGAAGAGAAGATCCCCAAAAGTTCTCGACGTTCACCCGGTCAACGGAAAATAAGATTGACTTTTCACCGCCACTTGAAGAACCCAGCACTAAACAAAGGGGAGATTCAAGACTCAACATCTTCCCTCCCTTGTAGTCGGAGCATTAGTCCGTTGTAATCTTTCAGTTGATTCAAGGAAACTTTACATCGAATTCTTATACTCCGTACCAAACAAGAGATGGCGACTCCGCTGGGGACTACTTTCGTTACTGACGAACAAGTTGTGGCGCAAAGTGACGTCCTCTACAAGGGGAAAATGGTCGAATCGCTCGTCGTAGAATTCGACCAGGCAAAGTATGAAGAGTTCCTCTCTTCCGGCTCTAAGAGCCCAAAGGCCGGGTCCACCGCAGGGTCTCCACGGGGACTTGCCCCAGAATCCGCTCTGAGTCCCTCTCAGAGACAGCTGCTGTGAGGGATGTCGTGGCCAATCGCGCCATGCGTAACACCCGCGCCAACGTCTCTTAGGAGACCCGCGGGGTCAAGTTCTCTGGTGTCCAGCCAATCCATCCTCTCCCTCAGCACCAGGCCGTCGTTGGTTTCTCTCAACCCCCACGACGCAACCGGAACGCTGAACAGCGACAGAGGAGGCGCGCGCGCCAATTACAAGTTGGGACAATTGACCGTCCAACTGAGGCAGGACGCAAGGTCCAAACCGGCGTCTCTGCTGCACCACATCTGGCATGCGAAGTCCGCGTTTGGCAGCCCAAATGTGAGGCTCACCAAGTTGGCTCCTCTGAAGCCCCATTCCCCATACGCCAAGGCGGAACTCGCGCATCTTGTCAAGTGCAAGAGGCACGCGCCTTTAGGCGAGGGGCCCAGCAGCCCTGCATCTCTCAAGCGTCTCTGCCCCGGCGCAATAATCAGCAACGCGATAGTCGCGTCTCTGCTCAGCAGAGACGCCAGACGCGCGTCCTGAAGACGCGATGCAAGAGCTGCATTCATGCGCCCCGCGTCGCTAAACCCTGCGTCCCAACAGTACAGGGCAGGGAAGCTTTCCGCCCTCGACATTGCGAGGCTAATCTCTTTGATCCTCCTCCCACGGATCTGAGAGATTATTTGACAAAGAAAAGAAGTGCTAATCAAATCACTTCGTCATGTTGCTACAAACGGCTTATCACAATGCTCTCCGAATGCCGTTGCAATTCAGGTGCAAACCAGCAGTCTCTAGTTAGACAGCTGACCCTGATTCCCTGATCAGCTAAGAGAAGTCGTTCCCACAGGAGGAGGATCTTCTCTGACACTGAATATCCCGAGCTCACTGCTAACATGGCGAGCAGGAGCAGGGGAAAACAACCTGCAGTCAGTTCCGATAATGAATCTGACACAGAACTGGAAGGAGTGTACCGACACACTCGCACCCGAACCGGGGCAATTCCCCCGATTGACTACAATGCTCTAGTCCGGAGCATTGAGGTGAATGACTCGCATTCCGCTATTGCAGAGTCGCAGGCTTCAAATTCCTCCATGGAGAAAGAGGCCTACATATATATGACTAGCACTCCTAAGGAGACCGCCAGGCGCTTGGAGCAGCAAGCCCAGGTCCAGAAGGAACAATTCGAGATGATTCGCGCTCAGCAAGAATCTATCGACTTCCTCAAGCAGATGCTCGCACAGTTACTTGAAGACAAGAGGAAGTCAACTAACAAAGCCTCCTCTAAGAAGTCTAAAGGCAAACGAAAAGAGGGGAAAGCTCATCCTCTATGCATATAGAGGAGAAGGAGCAGTCTACTTCTAATTCGTCTAAATCCTCATCGCAGGAAAAGGACGACCAAGACCAGGGAAAAGTTCATTCTAAAAGAATGAATCAGTTGGAGCAACGGCTTGAGGCCCATACCAATCGGAAAGGCCTCCAGGAAGCAGGAGTGGTCCGGCCATATCCGGCCAGTGGGACTTGGTTCCATACTCACCCAAGTTCAAAGCTCCGACCCTCCAAGCGTTTGATGGGAAAGGTTCACCGAACCAACATATCTACTACTTCAAATCTCAAACAGGGAATGTGGTAGATAACGATGCCATCCTGGCACGTTTATTCATCGGCACCTTAAAAGGGCTCGCCTTTGAATGGTTCATGAAGCTCCCAGAAGGCTCCATTAAGAATTGGGGTGATTTGGAGAAGCTCTTCCTAACGCGCTTCTTTGAAGATGACTCGGAGGTCACCATGCCAACCCTTTTGGCCACCAAACAACGAAAGGGAGAGTCCGTCAAGTCTTTCGTAGAAAGATTTCGGAATGTGGCACTCCGATGTCCAAGTGGTATGACCCAGGTCACCCTGGTGAAAACATGCCGCCACAATCTCCAAACTTCTCTCCTTGCCCAAATAGGAGTTGCTGAAAGCCGCACCTGAAAGCAGTTGATCTAACAAGGTGAACAGGCTGAAGAAATTATCGCCCGGGTCAGGGCAGAAGAAAACAAACCCAGACCTGAGAGGACAACAAGGCGTGCGTCAGACACATCCCTCCAAACAAAAAGGAAGGATAACTTGGCAGCAGAGACCAAATCCCCTGTCAAACCTCAACCGATTAAGGGAAGTGGCTCTTCAAGACAACCACGCGCCAGCAAGCAGTATTCCTTCAAGGATGAACATGTCGACTCGCTCTTCAAATTACTCAACAAGAGCAACAGACTGAAGCTTCCTGAAGCTAGGCGCCCTGAAGAAGTCGGTAAAACCGATAATCCCAGCTACTGTATGTATCACAGGATGTTGGGACACCCCACCAAGAGCCGTTATGTCTTCAAAGACATCCTTCAGGCTCTGATTGACGCGGAGGTATTAAAACTCCGTCCAGAGCAGAAGAAGGTGGCGGCCAATATGACGTCGTTCCTCCAGTTTGGAAGGCAACCTCCAACACCCTCTGGAGTAGTCTCTATCCCAAGAGGAGAGCTGAGAATGATCAACACAGACCCTCACCAACAGCAAGAGAAGGGCCTGGTACCCGTTTCCACACCTCAGGGAGAAGTCATGTGGGTTCATCCCGACCTTGTGGATAGCCAGCAATGGACCACTGTTACCAGCAGAAGGTCCAAAGGCAAATCGAAAGCTTTAGAAAACTTTCAGTGAATATGGTTTCAACAAGCCACCTGGAAGACGGAGATGAAGAAATGATCCAATCCGATACAAATCCTTGGATCAAACACTTAAACAATCTTTGGGATACCCGCTTCGAACAGCGCGAGCCACCCACAGAAGATAAGGTTGTTCAGATCAATCTAGGAGATGAGGCTAATCCTAAGCCCATCTTCATAAGTGACAGCCTGTCACCTTCTGAGAAAAGGGATCTAATATCTCTTGTGCAAGAATATATAGACGTCTGTGCCTGGAATTATGAAGACATTCCTGGACTCGATCCTCGGGTGGCTATGCATCGCCTCAACATTAATACGGACAAAAAGCCTGTCAAGCAACAACAGCGACGGTTCCGTCCAGAAATGATGGAGGCAATTCAGTCAGAAGTCAGAAAACTTATAGACTCTAGCTTCATTAGGGAAGAACAACATCCTGATTGGGTAGCCAACATCGTCCCGTTGCTAAAAAGAACGGGAAGATCCAAATCTGCATCGATTTTCGTGATCTAAACGAAGCCTGTCCCAAGGATGAATTCCCACTGCCAATCACAGATGTCATGATTGACAACACATGTGGATTCGAGCGAATGTCCTTCATGGATGGATTCTCAGGATACAATCAAATCAAAATGTATCCTGATGATGAAAAGCATACCTCTTTCAGGACACCACTGGGGGTATACTGCTACACCGTCATGCCCTTCGGACTGAAGAATGTAGGGGCAACATATCAAAGGGTCATGAACGCCATTTTCCACAAACACATGCGCAAAACGGTGGAATGCTATGTTGACGACATTGCAGTAAAAAGCCGCGCTAAGGGTGATCATATAACTGATCTAAAGGTTGTCTTCGACATCATGCGGGCCCATCAATTGAAGATGAACCCCACCAAGTCCTTCCTGGGGGTGGCCAGTGGAAAATTCCTAGGTTTATAGTGACCTCTACGGGGATTCATTTGGATCCAGAAAAGGTTCGCGCTATCCAGGAGATGCAACCTCTGAGAAACCTCAAGGAGCTCAGGGGATTGCAAGGACGATTGGCGTACATCCGAAGGTTTATCTCAAATCTATCCGGAAGATGCCAACCCTTTTCCAAATTAATGAAGAAAGGCGTTTCGTTCATTTGGGACAGCGCTTGCCAGCAAGCATTTGAGGAAATTAAACAGTACCTCACACAACCACCAGTCCTTGCAGCTCTGATGTCTGGAAAACCTTTCCTGATATACGTCCGAGTGATTGGTCGCTAATGTTGCATATTTAAGTGTCATTCTCCATACTTATTATAGAATAAATCTTTGCATTGTCCTAATTAATTGTTTAATTTATTTGTAGGCCCATTCTTTAAAGAGATGAAGAGAAATGAGCCCAAAGCCCACCAAAATTCTGAATTAAATCAGAGTTAATTCACACTCAGTAAATCAGGGCAAAATCAAGAGGTTGAAAACTGGTTGAGAAGAATCCTCTCAGAATCGATCGGTTGAAGCAAAGATCAAGCAAGTTTGATTCAGATTCTGACTGGATACATTTTAGTATTCGAATCATAACTTTTGCTACAGAATCTCAATTCTTATGATTCAAGATGATCCAGAAAGCAGACTGACAGAGCTACAAATCTCATGTTGATCATTATTTCTGATTCTGTCAGTTGTTAAGTGATATTCAGCAATCAACACGCCAATAAACAGCAGATCAGAACTGAATATCCACCTCTACCCCCTCCATTTCTCCTATAAATACCTGCACTCAAAGGCAAAAGGGAGGACGATGCAGATTAGGATTTAGATTAGTTTTCATTTCTTAGTTTAGGTTTTTAGTCTTTCTTTTTATGTAATTTTAGTTTTCATTTATGTAATTCAGAGGAGATCGACTTTCATCGAAGAACAAGACTGAAGCTTGAGCTGGAGTGACACCGGTGTAAGACTTGTTTCTTTTCTTTGATTGTAATGAAATCGAGTCAAAGTTCTTTTTATATGTACTTCTTTTCAGTCTTCTTCTTCTTCTTCTTCTTTTCTATTTTACCTTTCTTTTTGGTACAACTGTCTTCCAAGTGAGTCTAGAAGCATCGAAAGAGCCTTGCCATTGCGAGTGCCATCGATAGCTCATGACGATGGAGTAGAGTCTCTCTTTGTATCATTTCATTCTTGAAGTAGTCTTGATGATGTAATGTGGATGAAGACCAACACTCAAATCTTATGGGCTATGCGCTGAATGCCTCCACTTCAAGGTAAAATCGTCGCTGCAGACTCAAGGTAAGCTTTTGACGAAGAGAAGGTAAGAAATTGTTTTTATTTCTTTTCTTTTATTTCTGTAAATTAAATCACAAACACAATACCTCTTCTAAATCATCCTTTTCACCTCCTTGTCGCTTTCTTTTGCCGTTTTCTGATTTTTCCACCTTCTCACCTCTCGCTTTCTTCTAAACTTTAACCATTAACTTTCTTTTTCATTTTTATAACTTTAAAAACAGAGAAGAACCTTCGCTTATTTTCATAAGATTTCAATAAAGACACGTAAAGCTTCCATCGCAAACCCTCCTTGTGGATCACGACCCGCATAGCCACTTGCTATAGCGGAAGTATTGAGCACTTGCACGTTTTTATTATAAGATCTGAAATTTCGTATTTTTTGTGCAGGTTTAGCCTCAATCAAATTTTGGCGCCGTTGCCGGGGAGGGTAACATGTTTTTTATTGAAATCTGAAATTTTTTTTTTGAAATCTGAATTTTTTTTAGAGCTAAATGAATTTTCTTCTCTGTTGCAGGTTCAGGGCAAGCAAAGTAGAAATAAAGGATTGCAGAAACATATAAGTGGTCTTGGGTCTTTGTTCCAAAAAATAGAGACCAAGGACCCTCTGAATTGCCGCGCTTTCGTGGCTTTTGCCGCGTTTCGCGGCAAGGAGGAGTGCACTACTAACCATCTTTTGCAGGGCAGCTTGCTTTGCAAAATTCTAGCTTTCTGCAACTCTATTTTCTTTTATATGCCATAACCTAAACCTGCTAATAATCAACAGTAAAAGATTCGTTGAAAGTTAAAATTGATTAGACATTTGCATTCTAGGCACAAGTCTTTTCAATTCTTTTACTTTACTGTTGAAGAGAGCTGGAGACAAGGTATGTATGCATAGCATATAGTTTAGAAACATTCTTGGGTGATTTTGCTTTTGAATGCTACTTTTCTATATCTTGCACACTTGCACGAATCAATTCTAAGGGCAAAACCCAAATCTAGATAAGGTGGGGATTTGATCACCCTTCCTTAGCCCAAAAACCATCTCCAAGCACTCACTAACCAAGCCTAACTTAAAATGAGTAGACGTTGGCCCTAGGGACATCTCGGACTCAATTAGGAGATTATCCTAAGGGGGAAAAATGTTGGAATCTAACTCCTGCAAAATCAGTGTCTAGGAAAGGGATTGAGGGCCGAAAGCCCGAAGGTTGGTGGTTATTTAATTAAGGAACGTCTTTGACGGAAAACCTCCCACCAACCTTGCCCTGACCTGGCTGATTAGCTTGTGGTTAAAGTCTACATTAGACCTCCCGTGGACAGTCTAACCAGTTAGGAGTCGTCTAGGTCCTAAGTCTACCCTAACTTAGGCTAGAATTTTTTCTTTTTTGTTTGTTTATTTGTTTGTTTTTTTCTTTGTTTGTATTCTATTGTGTGATATGGACTATAATAATAATATTTTCAACTACAATAATAATCCATATTACACACCGACTTCATTTTCGGATATTACCAACCCGACATATCATAACTTTGACCAACCTAGTGTGCCGGATTGGTCTTATCCGAATCAATATGACCCATACCCCCCATCTAATAACTATAATTTCCATAATGATTTCAACTCTTCACCGAGTCAGTGGGGATTCACCTCCCCCGAGCATAATTTCCAACCACCTTGCCCTCCTTCTCCACCCAGTCCACACTATGTTCAAGATTCATACTCAGTTCCACCCGTCCAAAATAGGAAACCATCAATTATGGAAATGAGTATGCGTGAGTCCAAACACAAATCCCAAAATCTGATGGACTCACAATTTCACTACCACTTCCAAGACAATTCTTCATCTTTTCATCAAAACAATGAACCTATCAACTATGAAAAGATGCTTGAAGCCATGACTCAGGCTCAAAACACTCGTAATCGTGACATAGATATGATGGTCGAATCTCTACGTTCCCACCGTCCTGATGTCACTAACTATTCTGTTAGAGCCGAAGAGTCATGTAGTTTTGGAAATCAAGATTCCATTTCAGAACAACCACTTGAACTTGCCCAAACTCCAAATTTTGAAAAAGATATTGATAGTTTAGCAAGTTTTCCTTTTCCTGAAATAGAACTTGAGAATGAATATGATCTTGAACCCCAACTTAGTGATTCAATGCTTCTTCTTGATTCAATAATGACTCCGGTATCTTCACCTGATTTCGATCTTTTCCCCGAGTCAACATTGGATCCTGTACCAATCCATAATGAAATTGAATCACCCATCTGTGAGGATCATATTGAACTTGACCAATTATACACTCTTGAAGATCCTATTGACAAATTGGCAAGTTCTCAATTTTTTGATATTGAAGTCAATGAGATATGTGACCTAAATTCTCATATCTGTGATCCAGTTCAACTTTCTGAATCAATCTTGACTCCTGTTGTGTTACCAAACTTGAGTAATGTTTTAGAGTCAGTTTTGATTCCTCCACCTATCATTCATGAACTGGAATCACCCACATTAAGTCACATTCCATTGTTAGAAAATACATGTGGACTGGAGTTTCAACTTCTTGACTTGGACCCAATTTCTGAACCTATTTCGACTCCTGAACCTTTACTTGACTTAAGTCACCTTCCTGAGTCGGTATTAGTTCCTGTCCTTCCTGAGTCCAAGTCAACTGTTCTATCATTTCATACTCCATTCTGGGACGAGGTGGTTGACAAATTTGACTCCGAAAACAATTATGGAATTTGGAAATTAGATGGGGTCAAATATTTAATAAAAATCCTTAATGGATTTATCTTTTTAGTGGGTCATATTAAAGATAGTGCTGGTGGGTTCCTTCGAGACCCAAGAAAAGTTGATTGGGCCATGTTTCGTGGACCAATCAGACCACCACCGGAACCACCACCTTAAGGTAACATTTTCCTTCCCTTTCGTCTTTTTCATGCATCTATGCATTAATTCATACATTGAGGACAATGCATGAGAAAGGTGTGGGGGAGGGTCTAACATAACTTTTCTTTTTCTTAAAAAATAAAAAATAAAAAAATTGACATTTTTCTTTACTTTTAAAAAAAACTTTTTGAAAAAATAGAAACAATATTTTGACTTATTTTTGTAAGAAATTAAGTTAATTTTAAGGAATAGGAAAATCCAAATTAGGATTTCTTATACTTGGTCAAAATAAGATTATTTGTTTGATTTATAGAGTTAGGAAGATAATTTGTCAAAATAATTTGGTCTTGATCTTTACCTTGATGAAATATGCACACTTCATACACTTACACACTTAGGGTTCAAAAACAAAGATTCTTATGCCTTATAAAAAAAAAGAGAAAAAAAAAAGAAAAATAAACAAATCTAATTATTGATTAGCTAGGTGCTTTGGCCTAAGCAAGCCTTAGTATTTATGCGAAAGATGATTAGATAAGTTTGAAAAAAATCCTCTGATTAAGCTGGGTATTTGTGCCTAATAAAGCATAAGTATTCACGCCTAAAAGAGGTTCATATAATAAAATCCTTAGTTTTGTGGCCTTTTTTGCTCGAGTCCTTAAGTCCGAGGGGTGTTTTCTCACCCGGTGCCCTAAGACCGTCTGATTTGGGAGTCATCGATTAAAGGCTCGTTACATGGGCAGATTAGAAAGCCTAAACTAAGGAATAATACCACCAAAAATATATATATAAATAAATAAGGCATAAGAGTTAGAGTTAATGAACCCTTAGTCAAAATTTTCACAGTCACAAGTGCATATGACTTAGGGTAAAGTAATAGACTAGATGAGAAGTACAATTTGACTCCTTACTTTAAATTGATAACAAATTTTTGAATAGAGACTAAGTTTAGGAATGAAAAATTCAGTTTTCCTATAACTTATAGATTGCTTAGATCTTACAATTATATTTCAAATATTTTTCTCTTTCAAAATGCTTTTCGAAAATACTAACTCTTTATTTCCTTTCTTTATGGATTTTGTGGGTGTAATCCGCTGAAAACCCTCACGAGACAAAACTCGTCCTCTAGGGGAAACCTAGAGGTTTAACGGCTTGTTGCACATGCTCAGTGCAATCGCGTGACCTGCGAAAGTGGTCTAATAATCCTTAGTATAGTTTAGTTGTTTTGCTCGAGGACGAGCAAAAGATAGGTATGGGGTGTGATTGGTCGCTAATGTTGCATATTTAAGTGTCATTCTCCATACTTATTATAGAATAAATCTTTGCATTGTCCTAATTAATTGTTTAATTTATTTGTAGGCCCATTCTTTAAAGAGATGAAGAGAAATGAGCCCAAAGCCCACCAAAATTCTGAATTAAATCAGAGTTAATTCACACTCAGTAAATCAGGGCAAAATCAAGAGGTTGAAAACTGGTTGAGAAGAATCCTCTCAGAATCGATCGGTTGAAGCAAAGATCAAGCAAGTTTGATTCAGATTCTGACTGGATACATTTTAGTATTCGAATCATAACTTTTGCTACAGAATCTCAATTCTTATGATTCAAGATGATCCAGAAAGCAGACTGACAGAGCTACAAATCTCATGTTGATCATTATTTCTGATTCTGTCAGTTGTTAAGTGATATTCAGCAATCAACACGCCAATAAACAGCAGATCAGAACTGAATATCCACCTCTACCCCCTCCATTTCTCCTATAAATACCTGCACTCAAAGGCAAAAGGGAGGACGATGCAGATTAGGATTTAGATTAGTTTTCATTTCTTAGTTTAGGTTTTAGTCTTTCTTTTTATGTAATTTTAGTTTTCATTTATGTAATTCAGAGGAGATCGACTTTCATCGAAGAACAAGACTGAAGCTTGAGCTGGAGTGACACCGGTGTAAGACTTGTTTCTTTTCTTTGATTGTAATGAAATCGAATCAAAGTTCTTTTATATGTACTTCTTTTCAGTCTTCTTCTTCTTCTTCTTCTTTTCTATTTTACCTTTCTTTTTGGTACAACTGTCTTCCAAGTGAGTCTAGAAGCATCGAAAGAGCCTTGCCATTGCGAGTGCCATCGATAGCTCATGACGATGGAGTAGAGTCTCTCTTTGTATCATTTCATTCTTGAAGTAGTCTTGATGATGTAATGTGGATGAAGACCAACACTCAAATCTTATGGGCTATGCGCTGAATGCCTCCACTTCAAGGTAAAATCGTCGCTGCAGACTCAAGGTAAGCTTTTGACGAAGAGAAGGTAAGCAATTGTTTTTATTTCTTTTCTTTTATTTCTGTAAATTAAATCACAAACACAATACCTCTTCTAAATCATCCTTTTCACCTCCTTGTCGCTTTCTTTTGCCGTTTTCTGATTTTTCCACCTTCTCACCTCTCGCTTTCTTCTAAACTTTAACCATTAACTTTCTTTTTCATTTTTATAACTTTAAAAACAGAGAAGAACCTTCGCTTATTTTCATAAGATTTCAATAAAGACACGTAAAGCTTCCATCGCAAACCCTCCTTGTGGATCACGACCCGCATAGCCACTTGCTATAGCGGAAGTATTGAGCACTTGCACGTTTTTATTATAAGATCTGAAATTCCGTATTTTTTTTATGCAGGTTTAGCCTCAATCACCGAGCGATGGATCATTCTTTAGGAGCTCTACTAGCTCAGAATGATGATCAAGGACGAGAGCAAGCAATCTACTATTTGAGTAGAACGATGATCGGAGCCGAACATCGGTACAACCCGATCGAGAAGGAATGTTTGGCATTGGTGTTTGCTATTCAGAAAATGCAACACTATGTGGTAGGCCAGACAATAAACGTCATATCAAAAGTCAACCCCTTGAGGTTACTTATGACAAAGCCTTCATCGTTAAATGGCCGATTGGCAAAATGGGCCATATTGCTATCCCAATATGAAATGCATTTTTTACCACAAAAAGCTGTGAAGGGACAAGCGGTGGCGGATTTTCTGGCTGAGCATCCAGATCCGAGAGCAGCCAAACTTTACGAGGATCTCCCAGACGAGGTCGCTGAAGCCTGCCAGACTAAGACATCCTTCGAAAGGCAAGTGTGGCAACTTTTCTTTGACGGTGCATCGATAACAAGCCCAAAAGGACATATAGTGGCAGGAGTAGGAGTTGTGTTGGCCCAAAAGGTTACACGCTCCATTTGTTTAGAGTTTTGATGATAACAAAACAAATAAGAGCTATTTGGTACTAATAAGTTTGTTCAAGATATGTTTCAGGTTTGTACCATGTTTGGAAGCCATTGCTTAGCAATTGCAAGATCTTCTAGGTTCATGAGTAAAGAAGTCTTATGGCACATCAAGGAAGGATCATAGAAGAGAAGGCTCATCAAGGAAGGATCATAGAAGAGAAGGCTCTAGCAAGACTTTTTCATGGCTCAAGACTTCAAGATTGCTCAAGATAATTCATTAGTTTTGTTACTACCTTTTGTAGTTTTGTTAAAGAATAGTGATTAGGATTGAAGCTCTATATTCCAACACACACGTTTTTGCGCGCACATGCATTTCCTAGAAATATTCCCTATAAAGATATACAAAATATTTTAATACAAAGACTTTTGTTTATAAACTCAATTTTAGGCATTATACATATTTCATATCAAAAATATTTTATTTCATATCAAAATCTCCTTAAAATTGTGTTTTAATTTCAGCTTTTGGACTGATCCGGTCGACCGTCCGGTCGACCGACACTGTGCTAGGTAAAGCGGGTCGCCCGACCCAGTCGACCGAGGTTCTGGCAGCAGTGTGCATGTTTCACGGTCGACCGTGCGGCCAACCAGAACCTGCCTGACTGTAAGACATTTGCTCTCTGTTTATTTCGGCCGACCGGGCGGTCGACCGATAGCCTGCAACGGATCTTTTCATTTGAATCCCGGTCGACCAGCCGGCCGACCGAGGTAGCCGTTTCAGCCATAACGGCTAGTGTTTTAAACACGTTTTAAAACTGTGTTTTTCGTTTTTAAACGTATTTAGGGGATATTTTATGGGTCAAAATCTTCCTTATTGACATTATATGTGTTTACCTTTTGATCCCTAGCCCTATCCTATAAATAGTGGTGATTAGGGTTATGTTTATACAAAAAAAAAAGAAAACAACAATCAAACTATATACAAAAGTTTCAAAGTCTTCAAAAGTTTTCAAGAGAGTTTGGTCCTTGGTTTTCGTGCTGAAGATTCTCTCATCGCTGAAGTTTTATTTTCTAAACTCTCTCTAGTTCATTTTCTTTTTCCACTTACACTATTTGAGCTTCAATTCTAACCATTACTCTACAGGGCTCTTGTAAGGGAAAGAGGCATTTGCAAAAGATAGTTTGTGGTCTTTTGATCACTAAGAGAGAATTTGTACTTGAGATTGTGGAGTTGGGTACTCCGGTGTTTTTGTAACCTCTTTGTGAAGTTATAGTTATTAGAAATCCTTCTGGGTGAAGGCGGGGACGTAGAGCTAGGTGCTCGAACCTCGGAAAAATTCTTCGTGTTTGCGTTTGGTTTACGTGTTCTTACTTGCTCTTAATTCTTGCTTACTTTATATTCATTGCTTTATCTACTTGCTTCACATTTTCTTTGCAACATTGTACTTGCTCTTCATTTTCATTGTTATATTCACTTGTTGCAAATTCACAATTGTCAATCAAATACTCATACAACGAGATTGCATTGCGCACCTCCAACTCATATCAAGAGGAATCAGGAGGTAGAAGTTCAGAACCCTTCACGGGGTATTCGGCTTCTAGTCTTGTTTGGGTTGATTGTTGCATCAAATTTTTAAGTGTGCATTGATTAGCATAATCACCTATTCACCCCCCCTCTAGGTGATTTTCAATTGGTATCAGAGCCTGGACTCTAGGTTGGCTTAACATCCTTAGAGAGATCCTTAAAATTTCCTAATCATCATTTGCATTCCTTTTATCATTCACTAGTAAACATGGCCGATAACATCAAAACCCCTCCTAAATTTGATGGACTTAATTTCCCTATTTGGAAGGTTAGGATGACTATCTTTTTACAATCTTTAGGTAGCTTAGTTGCAAAAGCCTTGACCGAACCCTATGTTAGACCCGATAGTGATGAAAGCACATGGTCCGACTTTACCTTTAGAGAATATGAGGCTAACTCAAAGGCCCAAAACTCCCTCCTAACCGCCTTGAATGAGGATGACCTTACACGGGTAATACATTGCCAATCCGCCTATGAGATTTGGCAACATTTGTTGGTCACACACGAGGGGACTTCACTAGTTAAGAGAGCTAAGATAGATCTCTTAAGGTCCCAATATGAATCTTTTAAAATGATTGATGATGAAACCATTGATCGCATGATTACAAGGTTTACTAAAAGCACCAATGCTCTTTCTTCTTTAGGTGATGATATTTCCAATGACCAAAAGGTGCAAAAAGTGATTCGGGCTCTTCCTTCATCATGGGAGATAAAGGCCACCACTTTGAAAGAATTGAACGACAAGGATGAAATGGACCTCATGAGTCTCATCGGGAACTTAAAGACCCATGAGATGGAAAAGAAGGTAAGAGAAGAGGCTGCTCCGTTAAAGAAGAAGTCCATAGCATTCAAATCGTCATCCACTCTTGAGGACGATGAAGAAGATGAAGAAGAAGATGAGGAGCTCTCCCTTCTTGTGCGAAATGTCAAAAGGATGTACCGGAAAAACAAGCTCAACTTCCGAAGAAAATTTGAAGGTAAAGAGGAGAGAAGAATTATTTGCTACAATTGTCGAAAACCCGGACATATCATGGCCGATTGCCCGGATTTCAAGAAGAAGATGACTTCCTCCTTCAAGCCAAAGAAGCCGGTCGAAAAGAAAGCCTATAAAGCCACATGGGATTCGGAAAGCGAATCCGAAGACGAGGTAGACACGGCGAACATGTGTTTCATGGCAAACACACCAAAGGTAACCCCACAACCTCTTAATGAAGATGATGAATTATCTAAAGAAGTTATTGTACATGCTTTTGTTGAACTCTCCGAAACATATGATAATAAAAAGATTGAGTGTTCAAAATTGGAAAAGGAAGTTGCTTTTCTTAAAAATCAACTTGCTATGGTTTCTAAAGAAAAGGATGAAATTTCTTCCAATCTCATTTCTATCCAAGAAAAATTTAGTGCTTATAAAGTTTCTTGCAAAGCAAAATTTCCTAAGATTGATGAAAAAGAAATTTCTTCTTTAAAAACTAAAATGGTTGATTTTGAGAAGGTTTTGAAAGATTGTGCTTTTAACACAAAGAAACTTGAAGAAAAATTTTCTAAAAAGCACACTTCTCATGTTAAAGATTCTCATGTAAAGATTTCTCATGCTCACACTTTACACAACACTCATGTTAAATCCACACATGCTCACAAGTCTCACACACACTATGCTTTTAAATATGGTAGAGTGTATAGATGTACTTATTGTGGTAAGAATGGACATTTGGCTAAGTTTTGTTATGACCAAGTAAATAGATCAAATAATCTTGTTTGGGTTCATGGCACTAACCCTTTAGGACCCAAGAAAATGTGGGTACCAAAATCAAGTCCTAAGCTATTTGATGTAGGTACACACCAAGGCTCCAAGACGTAAGGAGCGGTGGTACCTTGATAGTGGTTGTTCGAGACACATGACATGGGATATCAACAACTTTACAACCCTATCAAGGTACATGGAAGGTGGCACCGTCACCTTCGGGGATGACTCCAAGGGTACTATCATCGGTATAGGTAACATTCAAATTGGTGCATCTCCTATTATAGAAAATGTTGTTCTTGTTGATGGTTTAAAACATAACTTGCTTAGTATAAGTCAACTTTGTGATCGTGGACTTAAAGTTATTTTTGATGACTCTTCCTGCAAGATTTTTGATTGCAAAACCAATGATTGTATTCTCACCGGATTTCGTGATGATAATGTTTATATCATTGACATGCTTAATTTGGATTGTTCTACTAAATGCTTGAATGTTTTTGATGAAAATTCTTGGCTTTGGCATAGAAGATTAGGACATGCATCTTTTGAACATCTTTCTAGGATTAATTCTAAGGAATTGGTGAAGGGTATTCCTTACTTGAAATTTGAGAAAGACCGCATTTGTAGTGCATGCCAACGTGGGAAACAAACCAAGTCTTCCTTCAAACCAATCAAGGATATCATGTCAACAAGGCCATTAGAATTAATTCATATGGATCTTTTTGGACCAACTAAAACTAAAAGCTTAAATGGCAGTAGATATGCATTTGTTTTAGTTGATGATTTTTCCCGATTTACTTGGGTTTTCTTTTTGGAAAATAAAGATCAAACTTTTTCTCATTTCAAGATTTTTCGAAAAAGGGTTGAAAAAGAAAAAGGTTTTTCGATTTTGAAGATAAGGAGTGATAGAGGTGGTGAGTTTGTTAACCAACTCTTCATGACTTATTGTGATGAAAAGGGAATTAAGCATGAAATGTCATGTCCTAGAACTCCACAACAAAATGGAGTTGTAGAAAGGAAAAATAGAATACTTCAAGAGATGGCTAGGACCATGATAAGTGAATATGACCTCCCTCAATATCTATGGGCCGAGGCCGTAAACACCGCATGCTACATATCAAATCGTATTTATTTGTGTAAAAATTCTTCCAAAACATCTTTTGAAATGTATCATTCTAGAAAACCTAATGTTTCATATTTTAAAGTTTTGGATGCAAGTGTTTTGTTTTGAATACTAGAGATAACTTGGGTAAATTTGATGCTAAGGCTTATGAAGCTATTTTTGTTGGATATTCTTCTACTAGTAAAGCTTATAGAGTATTCAATTGATCTTCCCTTACCATTGAAGAATTCATGCATGTTAAATTTGATGAATCTAATGTGGTTGTTGAGAATGTTGTAGAAATTGACCCATTAGGTGAAGACATGGAGAGACTATCCTTGAAGGACTCACCCACTCAAGAAGAAAAGCAAGAATCCATTGGTGATGTTCATAAGGATGAAGTGAAAGATTCTCAACCACTTCCTAAAGATTGGAGATACGCTACAAATCACCCCAAGGAACTCATTATAGGTGATGTATCTAAGGGGGTAACAACTTACTCCAAGCTCCATGACTTATGTGGTAACTTTGCATTCATTTCTCATTTTGAACCCAAAAGCATTCTCGAAGCCGAGACGGACTCATATTGGTTGCTAGCCATGCAAGAGGAACTCAATCAATTTGAGCGCAACCAAGTTTGGCATCTTGTTCCTAGGCCCCACGATAGACCAATAATTGGTACTAAGTGGATCTTTAGAAATAAGTTGGATGAGTTCGGAAATGTCATTAGGAATAAAGCTAGGTTAGTGGCCCAAGGTTACACTCAAGTTGAAGGAATTGACTTTGAGGAGACCTTTGCACCCGTAGCATGGCTTGAAGCCATACGGATAACACTAGCTTTTGCATCTTTTAAAAATTTTAGACTTTTTCAAATGGATGTGAAAAGTGCATTTTTAAATGGTTTTATAAATGAAGAAGTTTATGTTGAACAACCTCCCGGTTTTGTTGATCATGTTCATCCAAATTTTGTTTTTAAACTTGATAAAGCTTTGTACGGATTGAAACAAGCTCCAAGAGCTTGGTATGAAAGGCTTTCTAGTTTTCTCATTTCAAATGATTTTGATAAAGGCAAAGTAGACACAACTCTTTTTACTAAGCATGTTGATAATGACATTTTAATTGTGCAAATTTATGTTGATGATATAATCTTGGGTTCTACTAATGAGTTTTTATGCAAGGAGTTTGAAAAGGTTATGCAAAGTGAGTTTGAAATGTCTTCCATGGGTGAATTGAATTTCTTCCTTGGACTCCAAATCAAGCAATTGCAAGATGGAAATTTCATATGTCAAGCCAAGTATGCAAAGGAACTCGTAAAAAAGTTTGGACTTGAAAGCTCAAAAGTTTGCAACACTCCCATGGCAAGTACAACCAAGCTTGATAAGGATGAACAAGGTAAAAATGTTGATATTAAATTGTATAGAAGCATGATAGGTAGTCTTTTGTATTTGATGGCAAGTAGGCCGGACATAATGTTTAGTGTGTGTCTTTGTGCTAGATTCCAATCGTGTCCTAAAGAGTCCCATCTTATTGCGGTAAAACGCATTATTCGTTATATTAAGGGCATAATTGGAATGGGTCTATGGTATCCGAAAACCGGAGATTTTTCAATGACAAGTTATTCGGATGCTGACTATGCGGGTTGTAGAGTAGATAGAAAGAGTACTAGTGGGACATGTCAATTTCTTGGTAATTGTCTTGTTTCATGGTCCTCTAAGAAACAAAATTCCGTAGCTCTATCAACCGCCGAGGCGGAGTATGTTGCAGCAGGGGCTTGTTGTGCACAAGTCCTTTGGATGAAACATACTCTCCTTGATTATGATTTGCATTATGATCATATAAAAATTTTTTGTGATAATACTAGTACTATTCATATGACCAAAAATGCAAATCAACATAGTAAGACCAAGCACATTGAGATTAGGTATCACTTTCTTAGAGATCATTTTGAGAAAGGTGATATAGATATTGATTATGTTTCCACGGATTTGCAACTTACCGATATTTTCACTAAACCACTTGATTTTGCTAGATTCTCCTTTATTTGTGGTGAACTTAATATTTGTGTTATTGAATAAAAGTTTTTATCCTTTTTGATGTATGACAAAAAGGGGGAGAATAAGGTTTGAGTTTGTATTGTTTTTACAAAGTGTTTATGATTTTCTTGTATTTAGAGTTTGAGTTATATTTAGAGTTTGTGTGTTTTGCAAGTGTTTTTCAATTGTTTAAATATAGCATAATTTGAGGGGAGCTTAGACCTCTCCTTTATTTTTAAACATAGCCTATTTGTTTTGTCATCATCAAAAAGGGGGAGATTGTTGGCCCAAAAGGTTACACTCTCCATTTGTTTAGAGTTTTGATGATAACAAAACAAATAAGAGCTATTTGGTACTAATAAGTTTGTTCAAGATAAGTTTCAGGTTTTGTACCATGTTTGGAAGCCATTCTTAGCTATTGCAAGATCTTCTAGGTTCATTGAGTAAAGAAGTCTTATGGCAAATCAAGGAAGGATCATAGAAGAGAAGGCTCATCAAGGAAGGATCATAGAAGAGAAGGCTCTAGCAAAACTTTTTCATGGCTCAAGACTTCAAGATTGCTCAAGATAATTCATTAGTTTTGTTACTAGCTTTTGTAGTTTTGTTAAAGAATAGTGATTAGGATTGAAGCTCTATATTCCAACACACACGTTTTTGCGCACATGCATTTCCTAGAAATATTCCCTATAAAGATATACAAAATATTTTAATACAAAGACTTTTGTTTATAAACTCAATTTTAGGCATTATACATATTTCATATCAAAAATATTTTATTTCATATCAAAATCTCCTTAAAATTGTGTTTTAATTTCAGCTTTTGGACTGATCCGGTCGACCGTCCGGTCGACCGACACTGTGCTAGGTAAAGCCGGTCGCCCGACCCAGTCGACCGAGGTTCTGGCAGCAGTGTGCATGTTTCACGGTCGACCGTGCGGCCAACCGGAACCTGCCTGACTGTAAGACATTTGCTCTCTGTTTATTTCGGCCGACCGGGCGGTCGACCGATAGCCTGCAACGGCTCTTTTCATTTGAATCCCAGTCGACGGCCGACCGAGGTAGCCGTTTCAGCCATAACGGCTAGTGTTTTAAACACGTTTTAAAACTGTGTTTTTCGTTTTTAAACGTATTTAGGGGATATTTTATGGGTCAAAATCTTCCTTATTGACATTATATGTGTTCACCTTTTGATCCCTAGCCCTATCCTATAAATAGTGGTGATTAGGGTTATGTTTATACAAAAAAAAAAAAGAAAAACAACAATCAAACTATATACAAAAGTTTCAAAGTCTTCAAAAGTTTTCAAGAGAGTTTGGTCCTTGGTTTTCGTGCTGAAGATTCTCTCATCGCTGAAGTTTTATTTTCTAAACTCTCTCTATTTCATTTTCTTTTTCCACTTACACTATTTGAGCTTCAATTCTAACCATTACTCTACAGGGCTCTTGTAAGGGAAAGAGGCGTTTGCAAAAGATAGTTTGTGGTCTTTTGATCACTAAGAGAGAATTTGTACTTGAGATTGTGGAGTTGGGTACTCCGGTATTTTTGTAACCTCTTTGTGAAGTTATAGTTGTTAGAAATCCTTCTGGGTGAAGGCGGGGACGTAAAGCTGGGTGCTCGAACCTCGGAAAAATTCTTCGTGTTTGCGTTTGGTTTACGTGTTCTTACTTGCTCTTAATTCTTGCTTACTTTATATTCATTGCTTTATCTACTTGCTTCATATTTTCTTTGCAACATTGTACTTGCTCTTCATTTTCATTGTTATATTCACTTGTTGCAAATTCACAATTGTCAATCAAATACTCATACAACGAGATTGCATTGCGCACCTCCAACTCATATCAAGAGGAATCAGGAGGAGGAAGTTCAGAACCCTTCACGGGGTATTCGGCTTCTAGTCTTGTTTTGGGTTGATTGTTACATCAAACTTTTAAGTGTGCATTGATTAGCATAATCACCTATTCACCCCCCCCTCTAGGTGATTTTCAAGTTGTACTCGTCTCCCCACAGAGCTATGTGATTCCTCGGGCTGTCTCATTAACCGAACCTTGCTCCAACAATGTAGCAGAATATAATGCTCTTTTGATTGGGATGCAGCTCGCCGATGAGATTGGCGTTAAAAATCTCGAGGCATATGGTGACTCCAAGCTCATCGTCAGCCAGGTTCGTGGGGAGTACGAAGTCAGACATGAAGATCTAGTACCCTATTTCAACGCGACTGTCCACATGGCCGAGAGGTTCACAAACTTCTACATTGACCATGTGCCACGCAAGCAAAATGTGCATGCTGATGCACTGGCGTCCCTCGCTGCCTCCTTGGCTCTTCCGGCCGGAGCAGTAGAGAAAATATTTGTCCACAACCATGACCTGTATTGCCCGAGATTTGCTCTTGAGGACTACCAGGAGCCAACAGGAGATCGTCAAGACAAAAAAGTTCTTGAGTCGTCAACCTGTCCAGAGCCTAGAGACTGGCGATTCCCCTATATTGATTATGTCTTGTACGGCATCCTGCCTGAGGATATCAAAGAAGCGGCTGCCATTCGAAGGAAAGCCCCCAAATTCTACTATAATGCGATCACACGAACACTGTATCGTCGATCGCATGACGGGATCTTGTTCGCTGCCTTTCACCAAAGGAGGCACAGGAGATATTGAAAGAAGCCCATGACGGTATGTGTGGAGCCCATCAACCTGGCCCAAAACTGGCATATCGACTCCAAAGGTTGGGATACTATTGGCCCAAGATGATTGCCGACGCCATTACTTATGCCAAGAGATGTCACGCCTGCCAAGTACATGGCGATTTCATCCATCAAGCCCCAGGGTACCTTCACTCTACAACATCTACCTGGCCATTTGAGATGTGGGGGATGGATGTGGTTGGCCCTATCACCCCGCCATCATCAAAAGGACATCGGTTTATTTTGGCAATAACCGATTACTTCTCCAAATGAGCTGAGGCTGTTCCTTTGAAGGAGGTAAAATCATCTGATGTGATCAAGTTCGTGAAACATCACGTCATTTACCGTTTTGGTGTACCTCGGCGAATCATCCATGACAATGGTCCCCAGTTCATCAGCTAGGTTTTCCAGAGATTCTGTGCGAGATTCAGAATCCAGAGTGTATCCTCAACGGCATACTACCCCGCCGCTAATGGTCTCGCAGAAGCTTTCAACAAGACCATCGGCAAGCTCCTCAAGAAATTCGTCTCGAAAAGTCAACGTGACTGGGACGACAAGCTAGGTGAATGCTTATGGGCCTATCGCACAACTGTGCGAACTCCAACTAAAGCTACGCTGTTTTCTTTGGTATATGGGTGTGAGGCCGTGCTTCCACTGGAAATCCAAATTCCATCTCTACGCGTCGCATTGATAGCAGAGATGACAAATGAGGAGAAGCATCGACAGCGACTCCAAGAATTGGAAGCCTTAGATGACAAACGTCTGTAGGCCCAACAACAAATCGAGCTATACCAAGCCCGGATTACCAGAGCCTTCAACAAGAAAGTCAAAGTGCGAACTTTCAGGAAAGGCGATCTTGTCTTAGCCGTCAGAAGACCTATGGTGATGACACATAAGACAAAAGGAAAGTTTCAGCCCAATTGGGAAGGACCATTTGTAGTAGAGACAGTCTACTCAAATGGATCATATCGCCTCATAACCTCAAATGGCGATACACTCATGATGTCGATCAATGACAGATTCTTGAAGAAGTACTATCCTTAATAGTACTCCTCCACTGATCAAGTTAAAAGTACACCTCTGATCAAAACAAGAAGAGCTTCTTCATTAACATCCGACGCCTCCGATGGCTAAGGATAGAAAAATGTTGGCTTCTAAGCCCAACATAAGTCTTCGACAACTCATCATGCTGAGGGGAATGGCATGGCTAGCCCAACTCAAACGGTAGTTGGTAAAGGCACCTCAAATCCGTTGCAGCTGAGGGTTTGTTAAAAACCCTGGGTTCTAATGTTCCCATCTTCATTAACATCCGACGCCTCCGACGGCTAAGGATAGAGGAAAATGTTGGCTTCTAAGCCCAACATAAGTCTTCGACAACTCATCATGCTGAGGGGAATAGCATGGCTAGCCCAACTCAAACGGTAGTTGTTAAAGGCACCTCAAATCCGTTGACAGCTGAGGATTTGCTAAAAATCCTAAGTGGATGTAACTCCACCCTCTCCTCCAAAATCCCTTACCAATTCTCATACACAGAATGGTAGGTCTACAAGATACAATCATTGCTACGTTAACATCATACCTCTGGTAATGAAAATTTTCAATACTCCTTATCGAGTACAAACTTTGCTTGTCAACTCTACATGGAGTAGCAAACCTTCAAATTTGCCAAGTTAACACTATACCTCTGGCGCTTCAAATTCCACTTGTCAATTCTCATCAACAGAATGGCAGGCCTTCAAATTGCTCGTATCGCAAACCAATTTCTGTCAAGTTAATACCACACCTCTGACAAATTACTGTTTAAGTTAACATCACACTTCTAACAGTAATCAAGTTGCTGCCAAGTTCAATATTAAACCTCTGACAGTCACCTTCCTTCAGACTTCCATATCGAAGCTGAAATGAACGATGCTAAGTTAACACTACACCTCTAGCATCCAGGTCATTGCTAAGTTCAACAATACACTTAAGGCCATGACTTTTCCTCGAACTTCCTTGTTAAAATCGAGATGACCAATGCCAAGTTCAAAATTACACCTCTAGCATTACCCTCACTGCCAAATTAAACATCACACCTATGACAGTGACACTTTCAGTTTTCCCAAATAAAACTAAAATGCTTTTGAGTCAAGTTAATATCACACCTCTGACTCATATTCTTGTCAAGTTAACATCACACTTCTGACAAGACTACATTCAACCCGTTAAGTTAATATCACACCTCTAACGGTAAAGACTTTCCTAGATCCCCCGCGAATCTAGTTTCACTTGTTATTTTCCCCAACAGAACAACAAGTCTACCTAAAAACATTGTTATGTTAACATTACACCATTAACAGTGTTTTTATTAACTCCCCGGCTGATCTTAATCAAGTTAATCCCAAACCTCTGATAAAAGTTCATCCTCCCTGGGGGTACAAATTCCACCTGTCACTTTCCTTTATAGAGTGGCAGGTCCACAAAATTATCTTATCTCTGTCAAGTTAATATCACACCTCTGACAGCATTGTTGAGTTCCTGAAATAGGATCTCTCTCTACAAAATTTGACTCGTTAAGATTATCATCATAATTTTGACAGGTCAAAGGGTAGGCCAAAGTTGCGTCAGCTTCACAGAGCAAAAGCCGCGTCTTTATCCCAAAAGACGCGTCCCTCCGAAGATTACATCTTCTCAACCCGGCCCAAGTTGCGTCTACCTCATGGAGTAATAGTCGCGTTTTCATCCCAAAAGATGCAGTCGCGTTTTCATCCCAAAAGATGCACCCCTATAGAAGGCGCGTCTTTAAAACAGTGGTACCCCTGCGTCCACAGAACTGACGTTCAGTCCTTACTTCTGCAATTCAGTTCAACAATACACTGGCACAAGCAGACGACTGCCCACCCCTGGTTTAAAGTACACCAACGACAAACTCAAAGCATCAGGTAAGTTTAGACTGTGTATCTAGACACTCACCACAATCATTTCTGGCTGCTTCAAAAGGTTCCACAGTACACTCACGAAGACCATAGTCCAGACAAGATCAAGCTCAGAGCATTGTTAGTCCAACCATGATTAGGATTTCTAAAAACTTGGTCAAAATAAATAAATTGTTGAATTTTTAGGTATAGGAGGAGAAATTGAATAAGTAATTATTCTTGATTTTTACCTTAATAAAATGTGCATACCTAATGCATATCTAGGATTCTAAGACAAAGACCCTTGTGCCTCATATAAAAAAATATATATAAAAATAAAAAATAAAAAATAAAAATCACTAATTAAGCTGGATACATGTGCCTCAAGAAGCATAAGTATTCACGCCTAAAGGTGAGTTTATAAAACATAAGTATTCACGCCTAAGTATTCACGCCTATAGTACAATCAAGCAGCAAATTAATGAAATTTGCTATTGCCAACTACAATGTACAAAGTTATCTAGTCCTTCTTGATTCCTTCATATCCTAAAATCCTTCCATTTTTCCAATTTCCAGTCATCTTTTACCAACTAAGTATGGATAGAAGGACGAGTCGTAATAACTCAGGACAAGTATCAAACGGACCCACGGGAGAGAATGCCGATATTCTGAGGGTTATCCAGACGATGGTGGAAAATCAGCAACAACAGACAGAACTCTTCCGGCAAGAGTTAGCAGCTCCTAAAGAACAAAGGCCGGGGAACATATCCGACTTTCGACGATTGCAACCAGCCATTTTTACAGGAGGAGAGAAACCATTGGATGCTGAACAATGGCTGATCGACACCACAGATCTGTTGAACGCAGCTCGAGTTCCAAAGGAAAATCAAGTAGAGGTTGCAAAGATTCAACTAAAGGATGTAGCCAGAACCTGGTGGCTAGCTGAGGAGGCAAGATTAGAAAAACCTGTCTCCTGGGACCAATTCTCTAAAAGTTTCTATAGTAGGTTCTTTCCTGCCACAGCTCAGAAAGAAATGGAAGAACAGTTCATCCGACTTCAGCAATGGAATCGGTCCGTGGATGAGTATGCCACGGAATTTTTAAGACTTAGCCGCTTTGCTCCATACATGGTGACTGATGAGGAGAAGCGAGCAAGTAGATTCCAACAGGGCTTACAAATGGACATTCAAGTCTTCTTAATGCCCCAACAGCTGAAAACTTATTCCGAAGTCCTCACCATAGCTCGGGAAGTGGAGCGTGGACTGGAGAAGAAGAAATTGAACCTGATAAGGAACCAGGCCATGAAGAGGCCATTCCCACAAATGGGGAGAGGAGGTCCATTCAGAGCAGCAAAAGCTCCAATAATGAGACGACCATTCCGACCAGCTCCTTTCCAGATGGCCCAACCCCAGATGGCCCAACCAGGTCCTATTTGTCACTTTTGCCTGAAACCAGGTCACTCTCAACAAAATTGTCGTAGGGCAAATGGGTTGTGCCTGATATGTGGTTCCCGTGACCATACAATAGAAGTCTGTCCCTATAAAAGAATGGGAATAGCCAACCAAGCCTTGCCAGCACTTCCAGGGCCAAATGGACAGAGGAACCAGGGACCAATGGTTAGGAGAGCCCTCCCCCTCCCCCACAGCAAGCTATCCGCCCAGTCCAGAGGGGAGTTAAGACTGCAGCAGGACGTGGAAGGGGACAAGCTTACAATTTGACGGAAGAAGAGGCCGAGGCTTCTGAGGAAGTGATAACAGGTAAAATCATGGTACACTCAAAACCTGTTCTAGCCCTCTTCGATTCAGGTGCTTCCCATTGTTACATCTCAGATCATTTTGTTGCATTGCATTCTATACCTGTTAAAACTTTAGACCACCAATGGGAGATTAGTACAGGGAATGGAGTAGTCATATCTACTAAGGTTTGTACTGATTGCCCCGTAGAACTCTGTAACAGAACATTGGCTATAGATATGCTCGTACTAGATACCAAAGGGTACGACGTAATCTTAGGCATGACCTGGCTAAGCAAATACTATGCAGTGCTTGACTGTCGGGAGAAGAGAATTGAGTTCAGAATTCCACGTCAGCCGGAATTTCAATTTAACGGGGAACCCAAGGCTGTCAAGAGAAAAACTCGGATGGCTACTGCTGAAATTTAGAAGAAGAAAGTACCGGTTTGGGATGAATTCCCGGAAGTATTTGCTGAAATTTCAGAACTCCCACCTGACAGAATGATTGAATTCTCCATTGAGACTATTCCAGGAACAGTTCCAATATCCAAAGCTCCGTACAGAATGACACCCACTGAGTTAGAGATTCTAAAGAAACAGCTGCAAGAATACTCTGATAAGGGATTAATTCGACCAAGTACTTCACTATGGGGAGCTCCAGTACTATTGGCAAACAAAAAGGATGGTGGTAAACGGTTATGTATCGACTATAGAGAATTGAACAAAGTTACCATCAAGAACAAGTATCCCTTACCAAGGATTGATGACCTGTTTGACCAACTACATGGAGCCCGAGTATTCTCTAAATTAGATTTACAATCAGGTTATCATCAGCTAAAGGTGAAGAAAGAAGATATTCCGAAGACGGCATTCAGAACCCGTTATGGCCACTATGAATTTCTAGTTATGCCTTTCGGAGTCACCAATGCCCCTGCAATTTTCATGGATTTGATGAACAGAGTGTTCTCGCCATATTTGGATCAGTTCGTAGTTGTCTTTATAGATGACATCTTGATCTATTCAAAGAACAACCGAGAGCATGCAGAACACTTGAGGATAGTATTACAGACTCTCAAACAAGAACAACTTCATGCTAAGCAGAGCAAGTGTGACTTCTGGTTAGACCGTATAGCCTTCCTTGGACACATGATTTCAGAAGAAGGAATTTCAGTTGATCCCAGCAAAATCCAGGCAGTAAAGGACTGGCCAATTCCAAGGACAGTGACTGAAATTAAGAGTTTTATTGGACTAGCCGGATATTACAGACGCTTTGTCCAAGATTTCTCCAAGATTGCAGCCCCGTTAACAAAGCTCACCAAAAAGGAGAAAGGTATATATGGACAGAGGAATGTACTGCAGCATTTGAGCAATTAAAGCAAAGACTCATTACAGCTCCAATCTTAAGGACTCCCTCAGGAAGAGGAGGGATGGTCATATACAGTGATGCATCCGGAAAAGGCCTGGGGTGTGTACTAATGCAACATGATCATGTCATAGCTTATGCATCCAGGCAACTGAAGCCTCATGAGCGAAATTATCCAACTCATGACTTAGAGCTGGCAGCAGTAATATTCGCCCTAAAGATCTGGAGGCATTATCTTCTGGGAGACAAAGTGTTAATCTACACAGATCACAAGAGTCTTAAGTATATGTTCACACAGAAGGAATTAAACATGAGACAGAGACGGTGGCTTGAATTAATGGCGGACTATGATATAGACTTGCAATATCATCCAGGCAAAGTCAATACGGTACCAGATGCCTTGAGCAGGAAGCCAGAAAATAGAATGCTAGTCCAAATTACTCAACAGAAAGAGTTAATTCAAGACATCATAAGATTGGACTTAATGTTAGTACAAGGAACTGATAAGGTAGGACAGTTAATGACCTTTCAGATTCAATCGGCATTGCTAAATGAGATTAAAGAAGCCCAAAAGAAAGACCCCAGATTACAGAAATTCAGAGCTCAAGTAGAAGCTGGATTGAGAACAGATATCCATATTCATACGGATGATGCACTATACTTTGGTAACAGAATTTGCGTTCCCCAAGGAGAAGTTCGACAGAAAATTCTAGCAGAAGCACACAGTTCAGCCTATTCCATACACCCAGAGGGAACTAAAATGTATCAAGATATAAAGAAACAGTTTTGGTGGAATGCTATGAAAAGAGAGATAGCCCAGTATGTAGCCTAGTGCTTAGTTTGTCAGCAGATAAAGATAGAACATCAAAGAACAGCTGGACTTCTACAACCCTTACCGATACCCGAATGGAAGTGGGAACATATCACTATGGATTTTGTCACGGCACTACCTCGCAGTCCTAAGGGTAATAATGCAGTTTGGGTAATCATTGATTGCCTCACAAAATCAGCTCACTTCATACCATTCAGGGTAGGTCAAACAACAGAAGTCCTGGCAGACAAATACATGAAGGAAATAGTTCGTCTACATGGAGTTTCAGTTAGCATCGTATCAGATAGAGACACAAGATTCCGATCGCATTTCTGGAAAAGTCTCCAAGAAAGTCTAGGAACTCGTCTGAAATTCAGTACTTCATATCACCCCCAGACAGACGGACAATCTGAACGGACTATCCAAATTCTTGAAGACATGCTAAGAGCCTGCATGATTGAATTCAAGGGATCATGGGAAGACTATCTTCATCTGGCAGAATTCCTACAAACGAATTTCACCATGAGTCTTAGAATATTATTCTTGATTTTTGGTAAATTTTGCGAGTCGTTCCGAGATACTTGATTTCGGGACGATTTCGGTATTTTTCGAAATGTTTTCCGCATCCACGACTCAAACCCGGGAATCAGCCTTTTCAACAGTTTCACTTTTGAGTCCAAGAAAATATCTTCCCTTTTAATTTCTTTTCCTTTTTCCTTTTTCTTTAATTCCTTTCCTTCCTCCACAAGCCACAACTTTTTCTCTAAAATTCCACCAATTTCTACACACTTCCACCAACTTCCACCACAAATATCTCTCTCTCTCTCTCTCTCTCTCTCTCTTCCATGGCCGGCCAAGATTGGCCAAGAGAAACACCTCACCCCTTTTATTTACATAAAACCCCCCTCTCTAAATATATTTACACCTCCTTCACAAATCCAAATCCTATATATACTTTTCCTTCTCCTTTCTCCTTCATTTTTCACTTCACTTCACCAAAGCCTTAACCTCCTCCAAATTCCTCCTCCATCACTTGGTGAAGGCCGGTCACTCCTTTTGGATTGGGGCCGTGCTCTTCTTTGTTGTCAAGACACTAAGGCCGGTTTCCCCCCTTTTTAGGATTGGGGCCGGGTTTTCTTAGTTGTCGACATCGCCGTAGGTTATTCCGGTAATCGTTCGCGATTATTCCGGGTAATCGTTTTGGTGATAAGTTGCGATAACTTGAACAAGGACTCTCCCGGAACGCTGGACGCATAAGAACGTTTTTAGGCGAGTAACTTTACTCGCCAAGACATGGACTTGTAAACTCAATTTTATTATTGTATTTTATGTCGTGCGGTGTGGCTGTACTGTTAGACGCGGAGTTACCTCCTGCGTCTAGGCATTTTCCTTAACGCGGCCTTCGCGTTATTGTATCGATGCGACGCAAAGCTAAAGCTCGCGTCTGTGTTCTATTTATATTGACATGACGCGGAGTTATACTCACGTCCGCGTTCTCCTCATGCCCTGATTTAAACGCCGGTCACGAGCCTCGCGTTTTGATACCTTCGTGACGCGATCCCCGCGTCTGAGAGCCCCGCGTCTGCTATGCCCATGTCGAGGTTCTTCTTGCATTAACGCGACGCAGAACCCATGTCCGCGTCCGCGTTCACCTCGCGTCCTGACTTGAACGCAGACCTCGCGTTTGCGGCACCTTTGAGATGCGAACCCCGCGTCTGCTATTTTCGCGTCTGCTATTTTCGCGTCTGCTACTCCCAGACGAATATCACCTCTTGTCATGCTATCTCTTGACACCAGGCATGATACACTTGACTCTTATAATTATCACGATAATGGGAATGATAACCGGACATCATGTTTTATAACTTGATTAAGTGATAGTACGATTGTACTCCTGATATTCCTGACTTGCTCCTGCTCATTCCCGAAATCTGATAATTATCTAAAGAACTCGTAAAATGAGACAACTTGCATCGGGTCGGGGGAAATATGCGGCTATCAATATATGTTCGTATTTACAGTGGTATTAGGTATGTTGTGCAACTAAAATATCCGGTCTGACCTGTGGGCCTCCAGGCGACCGAGGGGAGTGCTGGCTCCCTCTTCCTGATACCATCATGATAAAGGGCATACATAAGTCCCTCCTGATAGGCCTTGCGGCTGGTTCCGTCACCAAGCAACGGAACACCCTGGACCGTGGTCCCGGGCAAGCACGGGACCCACTGTAAACATAGTTCATTGATACCCCCGCTGGTTTCCAATAACAACCTTGCTTTACTCGGATATGGATCTATGTGCGCTGGGACGCTAGTTCACATAGCTAGATATCAAAGTAAGACAAGTAATAATAATAAAAGACGCTAACTGTGGATCCGTTGTACACGCCTGGATTACGGGGATATGAGATAAAGGTATATAGATGAGGGTTTCCTTATTTGGATTATTCCTTCGAGGTACTAGTCTCATAGAGCCGTAACCTAAACTTGTACAACGTCTTTTCAACTCTAAATTGTTGTGCTTCCATTACTTGCTGGCTGAATATTTATTATACTGTTCCAACTCTCCTGCTCTTGTCTCTTTGCCACTCGGCTGTAACCTGATCATTTGTTTGGGAGGTCCTGACTCCCTTGAATTTGTGATTGTTACACATATTTGCATATTATATCGCCTTCATATCATGCATTTTATATATAAATATGTGATTTTTACCCCTTTTCTCTCTAATTTTGCAGGACCACCACTTAAAGAGAAAAAGCTTTTGAATCACTTTAATTAGTGATAATTAAAGGGGTTAAATCAAAAGAATCCAAGATTTGAATTCAAAATCAGTTGAGATCCGCGCGCCTAACAAAGATTCCAGAAGGCCACGTGGCTAACCAACTTGTAACAACCCTGTAACAGAAAGTTGTTAGCTAACAGACTCTCAACGGCCGCGCCTTGCCGCCCGGGCGCGGCAATATCTGGGCCGTTGAGCCCCGGATTTTGTGGCAACAGCCAGGGATCTAGAGGCTTCTCAGAAATGCCTATAAATAGGTGGCCAAGGGTCTGTGCGAGAGGCAGTGAAGAGAGAGAGAAAATTAGGGATTTGTTGTAATTTTTGTTCTAGGTTTTTAGTTCTCTTCTCCTTCCTCCTTGAGTTCTAGACAAATTGAGAGAGAGATTTCAGTTTGAGAGCTTGTAATCAAGAGAGTGACACTCTTGAATCAAGGATTCATCAATGGAGCTTTCATCTTCTCTTTGCAAGACTTGAGTATGCTTTCTTTTCATATGCTTTAATTTCTTGCATTTAATTCTAGTTTTAGTTTAATTGCTTAGATCTTTGCTTTCTATGGAGAATTGTAGCTTTGTTATTAGTTTAATGGAGGGCTAAGTTCTTGTTGCATGGCTAGCTAAGACTCACCTAGCTACTACTAACTCTTGGTTGATTGTCTACTTCAATTCTTGCATAATCTATGTTTCTTGTGAATTCCAATGAAGTATGGTTGTATCCTTTGGTAATGGCTTGTTAGATCTCCATATGAATTATGTGCCTCTTATAAGAGCCTTTGATGAAACATAAGGATGGATCACCAAGGATGTGTCACTTGTGTAGCAAGATCAACTCATGTACTTCAAGCTAACTTTGTAGTTAAGCTATGAATGTTCAAAAGAGTTTTTGATTCTTCTAACCCTAGCACTAATTGAGTACCAAGCCTATAGTTCCTCAATGAACATCTAGTAAGAGAACCTAAGATTCAAGATGAGGTATCAAGCTAACTAACTAAAAAGGAACACTAGTCTTCAAGAAGGAAGACCACACTTGAACATGCAAGCTATCTTCAATTGCCTATGATTCAATATGAGGCAATCTTGCAATCAACATAGAGTTAGTATGTTAGCAAAGAGGTGTAGTTAGGCTAGCCATGCATCTTTCTATCAAAAGAGTTTACACACTTTCTTCTAGCATTCTTTTCTTTACATTACACTTCATTCTTTTCATTTCTTTTTCCACAAATAAATTTCTTTCTCCACAATGAACCAATCCACCATTTCTTGTACATTTCTTGCAATTGTGTAATTAACAAAGGAGAGATCTCGTTTCTTTTTCTCACTCATACCGTAACGCTTCTAACGCTAGCTCTCCTTGTGGTTCGACTCGGTATAGCTATATGCTATAGCGAAGATTGGACAAGGTATATCAATTACATATTTGAAGTGAACAAGAACCAAAGGTTAACTCTAAACCCTATCTTTTCTACCTAATTCCTGTGCAAGAACTTCATATACCTTGTTTTTAACGATCAAATTTTGGCGCCGTTGCCGGGGAGAGCAACGGTAGTTGTTTTAAAAGTGAGGATCTAAACGATACTTCTTCTCTGTTGCAGGTTACAGGTTGAAGATACAGCAATTCTTGCATAGCAGTGACATATAAGCGGACCTGGGCCTCTGCTCTCGAAAGCAGAGACCAGGATCCCTCTGACTTGCCGCGTTCTGCCGCCCGGGCGCGGCAAGAAAGAGTTGACTTCTAACCAGTTTTCTGCAGGGCTTGCTTCTCTGCAAAATACAGCTGCTGCTATATTTTAAATCTTGTTTTCTTCACCTGATATCTGCTAATCAACAGTAAAAAATTTGTTGTAATTGTTAAAAATTGTTTAGACATTTGCATACTAGGCACGTGTCTTTCAATTACTTTACATTTACTGTTGAAGAGCGCGTGGGACAAGGTACGTAAGCATAGCATATAGACTAGGATTCACTCTTTGTTTGATTTAATTAAGCTTTGGGTGATCCTTGTTTGTTATATTGTACACTTGCACGAATCAACTTTAAGGGCATAACCCATAACAAAGATAAGGTGGGGATTTTATCACCCCTTCCTTAGCCCACAAACCATTTTTCCCACGTACTCACAATCCTAAGCTTCTAAATAAAAAATTGCTAGACGTTGGCCCTAGGGACATCCGGACTCATCTAGGAGATTTTCCTACGGGGGAAAAGTGTTGGAAAGTGACTTTTGTAAAATCGGTGTCTAGGAAAGGGGTTGAGGGCCGAAAGACCGAAGATTGTTGGTTACTTAATTAAGGAACGTCTTCGGACGGAAAACCTCCCAACAACCTTACCCTTCCCTGGCCGATTTGTTTATAGTCAAAGTCCACACCAAACCTCCTGTGGACGATCTATCGTTAGGAGTCGTCTAGGTCCAGGAAACCTAGAAAGCTTGGATTGATTTTTCTTTTTTCTTGATTGTTATTTTTCCTTTTCCGCTTGACTGAAAGGTGCACGTTGACTGTGATTGTGTATGCAACAGTGGTTTCGGGACCCAGATTCTGCTAGGCTTGTGAGAATTTCTACACTGCCACATATACCACCACTTGACATAATTCCAGTCATGACGAACAACGTATCGTTGCAGGACAAGTTTTATCCTATTCGCACATCACTACCATCTTGCATTCTCCTCCCAAACACAAACGGAAATAATTTTGAGTTGAAACCCCAGTTTATAAACACTCTTCCACGATTCCATGGCCTTGAATCTGAGGATGCGTACTTCTTCATCCGAGAGTTTGAAGAAGTATGCCTTATGATGAGGATTTCCCAGCTTACTGAAGATGCTGTCAGACTTAGGTTCATACCTTTCGCATTGAAGGATATTGCTAAGAAGTGGCTTTATAATCTCCCAGTTAGCTCAATTTCTTCTTGGGATGATTTCGTTAAGGTCTTTCTTAAGAAGTTTTATCCTATTCATAAGACAGCTCCTATGCGCAAAAATATAATGCAATTCAAACAAGAAGCAAATGAACCGTTTTGGAAGTACTTTGAGCGCTTCAAAGACCTAGTAGCCCTGTGTCCCCATCATGGTATAGAAAAGTGGCGCCAGTGCCAGATTATATATGATGGGCTTGACTATCAGACCAAGACTCTCCTTGAAACTATGTGTCAAGGAGAGTTCTTAAAGAAGGATGAAGATCAGGGTTGGGATCTTTTTGAGGCTTTAGCTGAAAAGACAGTCCAGTGGGAATCGTGTACTGAGAAACCTACACCCACAACTTCCAGAACTGGTTTACATTCTATAGGATCCTCGATAGCTGCAGAAGCTAAGATAACTCAGTTGATGAAGAGGATTGAATTGCTAGAATCCAGGGAAAATTCTGTTGTTAGTCAAGTCAACCCATCATCAGTAGCTAGCCCATCACCTATGGCTAGCCCTGCACCTATAATCCACCCGGGTTGTACTTACTGCCATGATTTGAATCATGTGTTGGAAGAGTGTCCAGTGTATTACTCTCAAAATCTTCAGGAGAATACGAATGCCATGTACACCAGACCCACCTACAATCCTTACTCCAAAACCTATAATCCGGGATGGCGAAACCATCCGAAATTCTCTTGGAGTCAGTCTGGCCCTGAGCAGCCGAGACAACCATTTCAACATCAACAATACCCTGCTCAGGCACATCCATCGATTTACCACCAAAACCCACCAAATTTCAATTCATATCATAGTCCACCCAGATTCCAACCATATCAAAATTATGTGCCATATCAAGCTAATTTTCAACCCCAGTATCAACAACAACAACAGCATCAACCACCCAATCCTTCAGATAAGAAAATTTCCGAATTGGAGAAAATGATTGAAACCTTGTCGAAAACCCAAGCAGCTATGATGAACAATCAGCAGCAGGATATGAATAAACTGCAAATCCAAATAGGACAGTTGGCTAATTCCCTAACTGAAAGGCAAAAAGGAATGCTGCCTAGCCAACCTGTGCCTAATCCCAAAGCTCATTTTCCTCTGCACGAAGTTGAAAACTCGGGACCCAGCCAAAGCCAATGCCAAGCCATTCATATCCTTAGGTCTGGGAAACATATAGACAATAAGGTTTCAAATCAGTCTCCAAAATCTGTGCCAATACCGCCACCTTCTGTTCCAATCCAACCCATGCAAAATAATTCTTCTTCAAGTTCACAACCATCCACATCCCAGTCTAAAGGAAAAGAGAAAGTTGATGAGCAAACATATAAGCCTGTTGTACCCTTTCCAAACAGGCTCAATAATCATAAGAATAATGCTCACATGGAGAAGATAAGAGAGATATTTAACCAAGTACAAATTAATGTCCCTCTCTTGGATGCTATTCAACAGGTCCCATCATACGCCAAATTTCTGAAAGAGATGTGTACTAAAAAGAGAAAAGCAAATGTCCCTAAGAAAGTCTTCTTGGCTTCCAACCTGAGTGAACTGCTCAATGGTCCAATCCCTGTGAAGTACAAAGATCCAGGGAGCCCAACCATTTCTTGTATCATAGGGCAGACCACTGTAAATAGGGCTTTGCTAGACTTGGGCGCAAGCATCAATCTTCTTCCATTTTCCGTGTACCAGCAGTTAGGGTTAGGCAATCTTCGTCCAACCCAGATGACCATACAGTTGGCTGACCGCTCTGTAAAGATTCCCAAAGGGGAGATTACAGATGTTTTGATACGGGTCGGGGAATTCATTTACCCCGTGGACTTTGTCGTTCTTGAGACACAACCCGTACACAATCACAGAGCGCAGACACCTGTCATTCTAGGACGTCCTTTCTTAGCCACCGCGAATGCGATCATCAACTGCCGAAATGGATCGATGCGGCTGACGTTCGGAGATATGACTAAGGAGGTGAATGTCTTCCATCTGGGGAAGCAGCCTAGGGATGTGGAACATGAGTCTTTTGATGTGAACTTGATAGAGGGGTTAACCAGTGAACACGTGGAGGAGATGGAATATGAATCTGAAGAGGAGTTTGAGTTGGAGTCAGATGACTTCAACCTTGATCAAATTGTTGGATCAACTATTGAAAGGACTACTAATTCCACCCCTATTCTTCCCTTGCTCCATGAGCAATCATTGATAGATCCAGTCCCTTCTACTGAGCTTAAGATTCTTCCCGACCATCTCAAGTACAAGTACTTGGGTGAGAAGGAGTCCTTTCCTGTTATTATTGCATCCAATCTTACGGAACAACAAGAAGAGGACCTTCTGAATGTGCTAAGGGAAAATAGAGAAGCCATTGGTTGGACTATGGCTGATATCAAGGGGATTAGTCCTTCCATTGTCCAACATAGAATTCACTTGACGGAAGATGCTAAGCCTAAAAGAGACCCACAGCGGAGACTTAACCCAATTATGCAAGAAGCTGTTAGATCGGAGATTCTGAAACTCTTAGACAATGGGATCATATATCCCATATCCGATAGTCAATGGGTTAGTCCAGTTCATGCTGTGCCTAAGAAAGCTGGATTTACGGTGGTGGAAAATGAGAATAAAGAACTAATACAAACACGTCTTCCAACGAAGATTCGAGTTTGTATTGATTATAGGAAACTGAACACCGCCACACGTAAAGACCACTTTCCTCTTCCATTTATCGATCAAATGCTGGAAAGATTGGCGGGGCACGAGTATTACTGTTTCCTGGATGGATATTCAGGATATAATCAGATCCCAATTGCTCCCGAGGACCAAGATATCACCTGTCCGTTTGGAACATTTGCATACCGAAGGATGCCCTTCGGCCTTTGCAATGCTCCAGCAACGTTTCAACGTTGCATGTTGAGCCTGTTCGCGGACATGGTGGAGAAATTTTTAGAAATTTTTATGGATGACTTTTCGATATATGGGGATTCATTTGAGCAGTGCTTGTACCATCTGAAGTTGGTTTTGCAACGATGCACGGAAAAGAATTTGACACTTAATTGGGAAAAGTGTCATTTCATGGTCAAGCACGGAATTGTACTGGGACACAAGATATCAAGAATAGGAATCGAGGTTGACAAGTCGAAGGTGGAGGTTATTACAAAGCTCACTGAACCACAATGTTTAAAGGACATTAGATCTTTCTTAGGGCACGCTGGTTTCTATAGGAGATTCATTCAAGGGTTTAGCAACATTGCGAGACCTTTGACAAATCTCCTAGGGAAAGATGTACCCTTCATTTTTGATGAGGAATGTCACAAATCATGGAAAGAGCTTAAGGATAAACTTGTCTCTGCACCGATAATATCTGCACCAGGCTGGACCAAACCGTTTGAGATCATGTGTGACGCCTCTGACTTTGCTATAGGCGCTGTTTTAGGACAGCGTATTGATAATAGGCAGCACGTGATCTATTATGCTAGCAGAACGCTAAACGATGCCCAACTCAATTACACGACCACTGAAAAGGAATTTTTAGCGGTTGTTTTTGCGTTGGAGAAATTTCGACAATATCTGCTAGGGTCCAGGACCATAATTTTTACTGATCACTCCGCCCTGAGGTACTTGATGCAAAAGAAGGACGCTAAGGCAAGATTGATTCGATGGATCCTTCTTTTGCAAGAGTTTGACTTGGAGATCAAAGATAAAAAGGGCGTTGAGAACGTGGTTGCGGATCATTTGTCAAGAATCCCGAACGCACCTCATGAGAAAATACCGATTAATGAAGATTTTCCTGACGAGCATATTTTGGAGATACGTGGAGAGCCCTGGTATGCCGATATAGTGAACTACCTTGCTACCAGGCAAATTCCTTCCCATTGGTCAGGACAAGAAAAACACCGTTTTCTGAGACAAATGCGGTTCTTCTTTTGGGATGAACCGTATTTATTCAAATACTGTCCTGACCAAATCATACGTAGATGCCTTTCAGAGGATGAACATCAGAGTGTTTTGACATTCTGTCACAAGTTAGCTTGCGGTGGACACTTTGGTCCACGGAAAACTGCGGAAAAAGTGCTTCAGAGTGGATTCTACTGGCCCACTCTCTTTAAAGATGCCTATACCTTTTGCAAGCTTTGTGACAAATGTCAAATGACGGGTCGTATTACACAAAGAGATATGATGCCCCTCACACCCATCTTGGAAGTCGAAATTTTCGACCTCTGGGGCATCGATTTTATGGGACCCTTTCCTCTGTCCTACGGTCACCAATACATCTTGGTAGCCGTAGATTATGTTTCTAAATGGGCTGAAGCGATACCTACACGAACAAATGACAACCAAGTTGTCATTAAGTTTTTAAGAGAGAACATCATTTCACGTTTCGGAGCCCCCCGTGCGATACTGAGCGACAATGGGAGTCATTTCTGCAATAGGGCTTTTGAAGCCTTGATGCGAAAATACTCTATTACTCATAAACTATCCACGGCTTATCATCCTCAAACCAATGGGCAAGTTGAGGTAACAAACAGACAGATAAAACTCATTCTGGAGAAGACTGTAGGACAGAATCGTAAGGATTGGTCCATCAAACTGACTGATGCCTTATGGGCATACAGGACCGCTTACAAGACTGTCCTCGGTATGTCCCCATACCGAGTTATATTTGGAAAACCATGTCACTTGCCCGTTGAGTTAGAACACCGTGCACTATGGGCTTTAAAGCAGCTGAATCTAGATTTGGATAAAGCTGGTGTTCTAAGGAAGCTGCAGCTATCCGAGCTTGAAGAGTTACGAAACGAGGTATACGATAACGCTCGGATCTCGAAGAACAGAACCAAGCTATTTCACGATAGATCCATTCACAGGAAAATCTTTGTTCCTGGACAGAAGGTTCTGTTATACAATTCAAGACTCCACCTTTTCCCTGGCAAGTTGAGGACCAGGTGGTCAGGGCCATTTATTGTTCAAACTGTCTTCTCTCATGGTGCAGTCGAGATTCTTGACCCAACTAATGGCAACAAATTTACTGTTAACGGTCAACGTCTCAAGCCATTTTTTACCACGGAAGATATGTCACACGAAGTTCACGAATTGGGTCTTTGTGACCCAGTTTATTTGTGACATTTTCATCTGTATAGTTCCCTGCATACTTTCCTGAATATCATTTTGGGGTCCACATTTGTAAATAATTTTCTTTTACACTTTTTGTAAATACAATTTTTTTTTAGGATTTTTTTTGCTTATTTTAGTTTCACATTCCTAAGAATTCTCTTTCCTTAGGATTCTTTTCAAATTCAAATTCCTTTGACCAAGGGTTGTAATATTACCTTTGACCTAGGGATATTTTTGGAAGTCCCTTTTTACCTACCCCTATAAAAATACTTTTTCACTTCTCTTCCTCCATCAAACCGAGATTTCTCCTCAGATCTAAATATTACTTCCCACAAACGACCTCCACCCAAAATCCTGCTTCCAAATTCCTTGAATCCGCCGCGCCTTGCCGCCGTGCCGCCGCAATTCTGACATCTCAGGTGCGCAGGAAAAGCTCAGATCTACTGCAATATTTCTCTGGAGACACCCTCGAACCATTCTTCCTGCAGCCAACTCTGGTGCCCTCTGTGCACCTATTTTTGATTTCCCCCCACGATTATCCGGGGGTGGTTTGATCTCTTGGTCCCTTTTTGCTCTAAATTTTTACTATTAATCATGGCCCCTAGCTTATTTGTGGAGAGGGATTTTTCTCTATTGTTGAATGATGAAGGGGGATTTGGGCATATATTTTTAGATCGTATTCATGCGTGGAATTGGTACTCCCTAGTATATGATAACATTGATAATGATGCCTATTATTGCCCTAATTTGGTCACAACATTCTACAACTCATTGGACCATGCATCAGTTAATCATAACACTCACCAATTCACGGTTCATATGCCATTTGGTGACATCTTTGTCACCATTCCACTGATTGCTGAGACCACCGATATACCCATTCATCCCCATTACACTGACCCTTTACCACTAGTTGATTACATGTCTCTCATGGGGGTCCGCTGCACTGAGCAGGACCGTGGGCTCAAAGCCCAGTCCACATTTCGAAATGTACACTGCATTGGACGTTTGCTCCAACGTAATGTTTTTGGACTTGATCATTCCACAACTTTCAACAGGTCTGTGTTACAAATCATTCATAACTTAATGACTAATAGACACACAGTCTGTTTGAATTGGGCTATTTTCAACGCCATACTTGATAATTCCTCCCGCACTCGACGTGCAAAATATTCTCATCCAGTGTTAATTACACGTCTCTGTAGAAATTTCATACCGGATGCTGTATTTGACTCATTTGACCGCGTGTATGTTATAGCTGAGAGACCCACGAGTTCATACACTGGTTGTTTACATGCACTCTGGTCACCTCGTGCCCAACCTGAGAACGTTCATGAGGACTCCTCTTCGGAGGAGAGTTTAGAGGAGGTAGATGAGCCCCAATTCTGGAGACAAGACCCACCAGCAGAACCAAGAGCCTTCATGTCCGCCATTTGGCAGGGCATGAAGAAGATATTTAGGGGACAAGTGCGGCTTAGGAAGAAAGTAGAGAAGCAATCTTCTAGATTAGCTGAGATGGAGGCGACATTGAGGAGAACACAGTCTGTTGGACCAAGTACCTCTGCTGGTCCAAAGAGACGGAGGGGATGATTCTTATCCTTTACCTATTTCATGCATCACATTTTATCTTGCATGCATTGGGGACAATGCATGAGATAGGTATGGGGGGGTAGATGCTAACATAGGATTTTTCACTTTCTTTTTAGGATTTTCATTTTTTTTAGGATTTTGTAGGATTTTTATTTTCTTTATTTGTTAGATTTTTACCTTTCTTATAGATTTTCCACTTTCTTTCTAGATTTTACCTTTTCTTTTAGAAATAAAAAATAAAAAAATATATAAATAAATAAAAATAAAAACTTTTTGAAATAAGAGACAAAGTTTAGATCTATTTTTAAGAAAATTAAGATGTATCTTAGGAATTAAGAAAGCCTTAATTATGACATCTTAAACTTAGTTGAAATAATAGATCTTGTTTGAAATTATAGGCTAAGTAAGTAAAATTGGTGAGACATTTTTATCTTGAATTTTTGCCTTAGATAAATATGCACTTTACACTTACACATTTCTTGGGATGGAGACAAAGACCAAAAATGCCATAAAAATAAAATATAAAAAAATATATATATATATATAAATAAAAGATCACTTATTAAGCTGGATAATTGTGCCTCAAGAAGCATGATTATTCACGCCTAACGGTGATCTCACTTATTAAGCTGGATAATTGTGCCTCAAGAAGCATGATTATTCACGCCTAACGGTGATTATAAATAATCCCCTTTAGTTTTGTGGCCTTTTTCACTCGAGTCCTTTAACCCGAGGGATGTTTTCTCATCTGGTGCCCTAGAACCATCTGGTTTGGGAGTCATCGGTTATAGGCTCGCTACATGGGTGAACTAGAAAGCCTAAGAAAACTAAGGGAAGAAAAAAAAAAGAAAAGAAAAATAAATAAATAAATAAATGGCTTGATGGTTAGAGTTGAAATCCCAGTAATTTTCACAGAGCACGGTGTGCATATTATCTAGGTTTTATGAAAGATAAAGTATTCAATCCAATTTTGAATTCTTACCTTAATTGAAGACAAGATCTTGCATGGAGACTAAGTTTAAGAAAGAATAATTATAGGTGGACTTATGACCTAGGATCACTTATATTTTTGTAAAAATAGTTCGAAAACATGTCTCTTATTCAAAATGCGTTTTTCAAAACACTAACATTTGTCTTCTTTCTTTATGGATTTTGTGGGTGTAATCCGCTGAAAACCCTCAGGAGACAACACTCCTCCTCTAGGGTAACCTAGAGGTTTAACGGCTTGTTGCACGTGCTCAGTGCAATCGTGTCACCTACGAAAGTGGTGTAATAAATTAGTTAGGATTTTCTTTTTCTTTCTTTTTCTTTTCTTATTTTGCTCGAGGACGAGCAAAAGCTAGGTATGGGGGTGTGATTGTTACACATATTTGCATATTATATCGCCTTCATATCATGCATTTTATATATAAATATGTGATTTTTACCCCTTTTCTCTCTAATTTTGCAGGACCACCACTTAAAGAGAAAAAGCTTTGAATCACTTTAATTAGTGATAATTAAAGGGGTTAAATCAAAAGAATCCAAGATTTGAATTCAAAATCAGTTGAGATCCGCTCGCCTAACAAAGATTCCAGAAGGCCACGTGGCTAACCAACTTGTAACAACCATGTAACAGAAAGTTGTTAGCTAACAGACTCTCAACGGCCGCGCCTTGCCGCCCGGGCGCGGCAATATCTGGGCCGTTGAGCCCCGGATTTTGTGGCAACAGCCAGGGATCTAGAGGCTTCTCAGAAATGCCTATAAATAGGTGGCCAAGGGTCTGTGCGAGAGGCAGTGAAGAGAGAGAGAAAATTAGGGATTTGTTGTAATTTTTGTTCTAGGTTTTTAGTTCTCTTCTCCTTCCTCCTTGAGTTCTAGACAAATTGAGAGAGAGATTTCAGTTTGAGAGCTTGTAATCAAGAGAGTGACACTCTTGAATCAAGGATTCATCAATGGAGCTTTCATCTTCTCTTTGCAAGACTTGAGTATGCTTTCTTTTCATATGCTTTAATTTCTTGCATTTAATTCTAGTTTTAGTTTAATTGCTTAGATCTTTGCTTTCTATGGAGAATTGTAGCTTTGTTATTAGTTTAATGGAGGCTAAGTTCTTGTTGCATGGCTAGCTAAGACTCACCTAGCTACTACTAACTCTTGGTTGATTGTCTACTTCAATTCTTGCATAATTCTATGTTTCTTGTGAATTCCAATGAAGTATGGTTGTATCCTTTGGTAATGGCTTGTTAGATCTCCATATGAATTATGTGCCTCTTATAAGAGCCTTTGATGAAACATAAGGATGGATCACCAAGGATGTGTCACTTGTGTAGCAAGATCAACTCATGTACTTCAAGCTAACTTTGTAGTTAAGCTATGAATGTTCAAAAGAGTTTTTGATTCTTCTAACCCTAGCACTAATTGAGTACCAAGCCTATAGTTCCTCAATGAACATCTAGTAAGAGAACCTAAGATTCAAGATGAGGTATCAAGCTAACTAACTAAAAAGGAACACTAGTCTTCAAGAAGGAAGACCACACTTGAACATGCAAGCTATCTTCAATTGCCTATGATTCAATATGAGGCAATCTTGCAATCAACATAGAGTTAGTATGTTAGCAAAGAGGTGTAGTTAGGCTAGCCATGCATCTTTCTATCAAAAGAGTTTACACACTTTCTTCTAGCATTCTTTTCTTTACATTACACTTCATTCTTTTCATTTCTTTTTCCACAATTAAATTTCTTTCTCCACAATGAACCAATCCACCATTTCTTGTACATTTCTTTCGATTGTGTAATTAACAAAGAAGAGATCTCGTTTCTTTTTCTCACTCATACCGTAACGCTTCTAACGCTAGCTCTCCTTGTGGTTCGACTCGGTATAGCTATATGCTATAGCGAAGATTGGACAAGGTATATCAATTACATATTTGAAGTGAACAAGAACCAAAGGTTAACTCTAAACCCTATCTTTTCTACCTAATTCCTGTGCAAGAACTACATATACCTTGTTTTTAACGATCAATTTGTATGTTCAGGTTCCGGAGCTTGGATTGAAGTGGAGCCGTCCACAGAAGATCAAGCTTTCCTTGTTGAGCAGGCCGACTAGTTCGGTTTCTCTCGTGCCAGACTTTTCTCTTCGACTCACGGGATCCTCATCCAACTAGTGAGCATCTTGTGTTCATATTGTAAATCGTACTTTTGGACATGGTTGTGATATAAGACACATGTATTGTGTAATAGTATATCATATCCTGTGATAACTTTGTAATTTGTACTTCTTAAGTTGGCATATGAATGAATACCACGCTTTGTAGTACTCTGATTCTTGCTTGTACTAATGCTTAGCGTATATACGTGAGGGTATTTCTGACCTGCGTATATACGTCGCAGTGACGTCCCCGTACCGTGGGATCGGGGCGTTACAGGTTGGTATCAGAGCCTAGGCTCTCACACCTATAGTACAATCAAGCAGCAAATTAATGAAATTTGCTATTGCCAACTACAATGTACAAAGTTATCTAGTCCTTCTTGATTCCTTCATATCCTAAAATCCTTCCATTTTTCCAATTTCCAGTCATCTTTTACCAACTAAGTATGGATAGAAGGACGAGTCGTAACAACTCAGGACAAGTATCAAACGGACCCACGGGAGAGAATGCCGATATTCTGAGGGTTATCCAGACGATGGTGGAAAATCAGCAACAACAGACAGAACTCTTCCGGCAAGAGTTAGCAGCTCCTAAAGAACAAAGGCCGGGGAACATATCCGACTTTCGACGATTGCAACCAGCCATTTTTACAGGAGGAGAGAAACCATTGGATGCTGAACAATGGCTGATCGACACCACAGATCTGTTGAACGCAGCTCGAGTTCCAAAGGAAAATCAAGTAGAGGTTGCAAAGATTCAACTAAAGGATGTAGCCAGAACCTGGTGGCTAGCTGAGGAGGCAAGATTAGAAAAACCTGTCTCCTGGGACCAATTCTCTAAAAGTTTCTATAGTAGGTTCTTTCCTGCCACAGCTCAGAAAGAAATGGAAGAACAGTTCATCCGACTTCAGCAATGGAATCGGTCCGTGGATGAGTATGCCGCAGAATTTTTAAGACTTAGCCGCTTTGCTCCATACATGGTGACTGATGAGGAGAAGCGAGCAAGTAGATTCCAACAGGGCTTACAAATGGACATTCAAGTCTTCTTAATGCCCCAACAGCTGAAAACTTATTCCGAAGTCCTCACCATAGCTCGGGAAGTGGAGCGTGGACTGGAGAAGAAGAAATTGAACCTGATAAGGAACCAGGCCATGAAGAGGCCATTCCCACAAATGGGGAGAGGAGGTCCATTCAGAGCAGCAAAAGCTCCAATAATGAGACGACCATTCCGACCAGCTCCTTTCCAGATGGCCCAACCCCAGATGGCCCAACCAGGTCCTATTTGTCACTTTTGCCTGAAACCAGGTCACTCTCAACAAAATTGTCGTAGGGCAAATGGGTTGTGCCTGATATATGGTTCCCGTGAACATACAATAGAAGTCTGTCCCCATAAAAGAATGGGAATAGCCAACCAAGCCTTGCCAGCACTTCCAGGGCCAAATGGACAGAGGAACCAGGGACCAATGGTTAGGAGAGCCCTTCCCCCTCCCCCACAGCAAGCTATCCGCCCAGTCCAGAGGGGAGTTAAGACTGCAGCAGGACGTGGAAGGGGACAAGCTTACAATTTGACGGAAGAAGAGGCCGAGGCTTCTGAGGAAGTGATAACAGGTAAAATCATGGTACACTCAAAACCTGTTCTAGCCCTCTTCGATTCAGGTGCTTCCCATTGTTACATCTCAGATCATTTTGTTGCATTGCATTCTATACCTGTTAAAACTTTAGACCACCAATGGGAGATTAGTACAGGGAATGGAGTAGTCATATCTACTAAGGTTTGTACTGAAATCCCCGTAGAACTCTGTAACAGAACATTGGCCATAGATATGCTCGTACTAGATACCAAAGGGTACAACGTAATCTTAGGCATGACCTGGCTAAGCAAATACTATGCAGTGCTTGACTGTCGGGAGAAGAGAATTGAGTTCAGAATTCCACGTCAGCCGGAATTTCAATTTAATGGGGAACCCAAGGCTGTCAAGAGAAAAACTCGGATGGCTACTGCTGAAATTCAGAAGAAGAAAGTACCGGTTTGGGATGAATTCCCGGAAGTATTTGCTGAAATTTCAGGACTCCCACCTGACAGAATGATTGAATTCTCCATTGAGACTATTCCAGGAACAGTTCCAATATCCAAAGCTCCGTACAGAATGGCACCCACTGAGTTAGAGATTCTAAAGAAACAGCTGCAAGAATACTCTGATAAGGGATTAATTCGACCAAGTACTTCACCATGGGGAGCTCCAGTACTATTGGCAAACAAAAAGGATGGTGGTAAACGGTTATGTATCGACTATAGAGAATTGAACAAAGTTACCATCAAGAACAAGTATCCCTTACCAAGGATTGATGACCTGTTTGACCAACTACATGGAGCCCGAGTATTCTCTAAATTAGATTTACAATCAGGTTATCATCAGCTAAAGGTGAAGAAAGAAGATATTCCGAAGACGGCATTCAGAACCCGTTATGGCCACTATAAATTTCTAGTTATGCCTTTCGGAGTCACCAATGCCCCTGCAGTTTTCATGGATTTGATGAACAGAGTGTTCTCGCCATATTTGGATCAGTTCATAGTTGTCTTTATAGATGACATCTTGATCTATTCAAAGAACAACCGAGAGCATGCAGAACACTTGAGGATAGTATTACAGACTCTCAAACAAGAACAACTTCATGCTAAGCAGAGCAAGTGTGACTTCTGGTTAGACCGTATAGCCTTCCTTGGACACATGATTTCAGAAGAAGGAATTTCAGTTGATCCCAGCAAAATCCAGGCAGTAAAGGACTGGCCAATTCCAAGGACAGTGACTGAAATTAAGAGTTTTATTGGACTAGCCGGATATTACAGACGCTTTGTCCAAGATTTCTCCAAGATTGCAGCCCCGTTAACAAAGCTCACCCGAAAAGGAGAAAGGTATATATGGACAGAGGAATGTACTGCAGCATTTGAGCAATTAAAGCAAAGACTCATTACAGCTCCAATCTTAAGGACTCCCTCAGGAAGAGGAGGGATGGTCATATACAGTGATGCATCCGGAAAAGGCCTGGGGTGTCTACTAATGCAACATGATCATGTCATAGCTTATGCATCCAGGCAACTGAAGCCTCATGAGCGAAATTATCCAACTCATGACTTAGAGCTGGCAGCAGTAATATTCGCCCTAAAGATCTGGAGGCATTATCTTCTGGGAGACAAAGTGTTAATCTACACAGATCACAAGAGTCTTAAGTATATGTTCACACAGAAGGAATTAAACATGAGACAGAGACGGTGGCTTGAATTAATGGCGGACTATGATATAGACTTGCAATATCATCCAGGCAAAGTCAATACGGTACCAGATGCCTTGAGCAGGAAGCCAGAAAATAGAATGCTAGTCCAAATTACTCAACAGAAAGAGTTAATTCAAGACATCATAAGATTGGACTTAATGTTAGTACAAGGAACTGATAAGGTAGGACAGTTAATGACCTTTCAGATTCAATCGGCATTGCTAAATGAGATTAAAGAAGCCCAAAAGAAAGACCCCAGATTACAGAAATTCAGAGCTCAAGTAGAAGCTGGATTGAGAACAGATATCCATATTCATACGGATGATGCACTATACTTTGGTAACAGAATTTGCGTTCCCCAAGGAGAAGTTCGACAGAAAATTCTAGCAGAAGCACACAGTTCAGCCTATTCCATACACCCAGGGGGAACTAAAATGTATCAAGATATAAAGAAACAGTTTTGGTGGAATGCTATGAAAAGAGAAATAGCCCAGTATGTAGCCAAGTGCTTAGTTTGTCAGCAGATAAAGATAGAACATCAAAGAACAGCTGGACTTCTACAACCCTTACCGATACCCGAATGGAAGTGGGAACATATCACTATGGATTTTGTCACGGCACTACCTCGCAGTCCTAAGGGTAATAATGCAGTTTGGGTAATCATTGATCGCCTCACAAAATCAGCTCACTTCATACCATTCAGGGTAGGTCAAACAACAGAAGTCCTGGCAGACAAATACATGAAGGAAATAGTTCGTCTACATGGAGTTCCGGTTAGCATCGTATCAGATAGAGACACAAGATTCCGATCGCATTTCTTGGAAAGTCTCCAAGAAAGTCTAGGAACTCGTCTGAAATTCAGTACTTCATATCACCCCCAGACAGACGGACAATCTGAACGGACTATCCAAATTCTTGAAGACATGCTAAGAGCCTGCATGATTGAATTCAAGGGATCATGGGAAGACTATCTTCATCTGGCAGAATTCCTACAAACAAATTTCACCATGAGTCTTAGAATATTATTCTTGATTTTTAGTAAATTTTGCGAGTCGTTCCGAGATACTTGATTTCGGGACGATTTCGGTATTTTTCGAAATGTTTTCCGCATCCACGACTCAAACCCGGGAATCAGCCTTTTCAACAGTTTCACTTTTGAGTCCAAGAAAATATCTTCCCTTTTAATTTCTTTTCCTTTTTCCTTTTTCTTTAATTCCTTTCCTTCCTCCACAAGCCACAACTTTTTCTCCAAAATTCCACCAATTTCTACACACTTCCACCAACTTCCACCACAAATATCTCTCTCTCTCTCTCTCTTCCATGGCCGGCCAAGATTGGCCAAGAGAAACACCTCACCCCTTTTATTTACATAAAACCCCCCTCTCTAAATATTTTTACACCTCCTTCACAAATCCAAATCCTATATATACTTTTCCTTCTCCTTTCTCCTTCATTTTTCACTTCACTTCACCAAAGCCTTAACCTCCTCCAAATTCCTCCTCCATCACTTGGTGAAGGCCGGTCACTCCTTTTGGATTGGGGCCGTGCTCTTCTTTGTTGTCAAGACACTAAGGCCGGTTTCCCCCCTTTTTAGGATTGGGGCCGGGTTTTCTTAGTTGTCGACATCGCCGTAGGTTATTCCGGTAATCGTTCGCGATTATTCCGGGTAATCGTTTTGGTGATAAGTTGCGATAACTTGAACAAGGACTCTCCCGGAACGCTGGACGCATAAGAACGTTTTTAGGCGAGTAACTTTACTCGCCAAGACATGGACTTGTAAACTCAATTTTATTATTGTATTTTATGTCGTGCGGTGTGGCTGTACTGTTAGACGCGGAGTTACCTCCTGCGTCTAGGCATTTTCCTTAACGCGGCCTTCGCGTTATTGTATCGATGCGACGCAAAGCTAAAGCTCGCGTCTGTGTTCTATTTATATTGACATGACGCGGAGTTATACTCACGTCCGCGTTCTCCTCATGCCCTGATTTAAACGCAGGTCACGAGCCTCGCGTTTTGATACCTTGGTGACGCGATCCCCGCGTCTGAGAGCCCCGCGTCTGCTATGCCCATGTCGAGGTTCTTCTTGCATTAACGCGACGCAGAACCCATGTCCGCGTCCGCGTTCACCTCGCGTCCTGACTTGAACGCAGACCTCGCGTTTGCGGCACCTTTGAGATGCGAACCCCGCGTCTGCTATTTTCGCGTCTGCTATTTTCGCGTCTGCTACTCCCAGACGAATATCACCTCTTGTCATGCTATCTCTTGACACCAGGCATGATACACTTGACTCTTATAATTATCACGATAATGGGAATGATAACCGGACATCATGTTTTATAACTTGATTAAGTGATAGTACGATTGTACTCCTGATATTCCTGACTTGCTCCTGCTCATTCCCGAAATCTGATAATTATCTAAAGAACTCGTAAAATGAGACAACTTGCATCGGGTCGGGGGAAATATGCGGCTATCAATATATGTTCGTGTTTACAGTGGTATTAGGTATGTTGTGCAACTAAAATATCCGGTCTGACCTGTGGGCCTCCAGGCGACCGAGGGGAGTGCTGGCTCCCTCTTCCTGATACCATCATGATAAAGGGCATACATAAGTCCCTCCTGATAGGCCTTGCGGCTGGTTCCGTCACCAAGCAACGGAACACCCTGGACCGTGGTCCCGGGCAAGCACGGGACCCACTGTAAACATAGTTCATTGATACCCCCGCTGGTTTCCAATAACAACCTTGCTTTACTCGGATATGGATCTATGTGCGCTGGGACGCTAGTTCACATAGCTAGATATCAAAGTAAGACAAGTAATAATAATAAAAGACGCTAACTGTGGATCCGTTGTACACGCCTGGATTACGGGGACATGAGATAAAGGTATATAGATGAGGGTTTCCTTGTTTGGATTATTCCTTCGAGGTACTAGTCTCATAGAGCCGTAACCTAAACTTGTACAACGTCTTTTCAACTCTAAATTGTTGTGCTTCCATTACTTGCTGGCTGAATATTTATTATACTGTTCCAACTCTCCTGCTCTTGTCTCTTTGCCACTCGGCTGTAACCTGATCATTTGTTTGGGAGGTCCTGACTCCCTTGAATTTGTATGTTCAGGTTCCAGAGCTTGGATTGAAGTGGAGCCGTCCACAGAAGATCAAGCTTTCCTTGTTGAGCAGGCCGACTAGTTCGGTTTCTCTCGTGCCAGACTTTTCTCTTCGACTCACGGGATCCTCATCCAACTAGTGAGCATCTTGTGTTCATATTGTAAATCGTACTTTTGGACATGGTTGTGATATAAGACACATGTATTGTGTAATAGTATATCATATCCTGTGATAACTTTGTAATTTGTACTTCTTAAGTTGGCATATGAATGAATACCACGCTTTGTAGTACTCTGATTCTTGCTTGTACTAATGCTTAGCGTATATACGTGAGGGTATTTCTGACCTGCGTATATACGTCGCAGTGACGTCCCCGTACCGTGGGATCGGGGCGTTACATTAGCCGAAGAAGTGCCCTTGATGGCCTATGGTGATGAACAGATCCTATACGCCATGCTTGAATGCCTTCAAAAACAAGGTAAGTTGTTGCAACGGATCAAAGGTAAACAGGGCAGAAGAAGTAGGTATGTGTTTTTTTAGTTTATAATTTACTTTTCTTTCTTAGTTTAGATAACCAACACTTCATCTTCCAACTCTTTCTTTCCCAACTCATTGTAAATATCGCTCCTATTCTTAACCAGACTTTAACTATTATTTTATTATTTTCCTTTTAATAACTAAAATAATAATTTTTTAGAGAACTTGCTAAACAAGCTTCCATCGCTAGTCCCTCCCTGAGGATCACGACCCGCATAGCCATTGCTACAACGGATAGAATTGAGCACCTTGCACATCTCTATTTCTAAATCTAAAATTCTATATTTTGTGTGCAGGCAAAATCTCAATCAAAATTTTGGCACCGTTGCCGGGGAGGGACGGTAAGTATTTTCTAAAAAAAAAACTAATTATTGATTTATTTATTATTTTTTTTGTTTGCAGGATCAGAGAACAGGAAATATAACTGCAGCAAAGGACATATAGCAACTCTGTACCTCTGCCCTAGAAGGCAGAGCAGCAGAGCCTACACAGAGCTGCGCAAACGCGGCAATAGCCGCGTTTCCGTGGCCTGAGTAGTTCACTACTCATTGTGTCTTCTGTAGGTTGCTCCAAATTGAAAGATTTGTTTACTGCTCTGTTAACTTTTCTCTGTGATCACCCTGCACACTGCTAATTAATTAACAGTAACCTATTTGTGGAAAAAAATAAAAAAAATTAGACTATTGCATATAGGCACGTGTCTATTTAATTTTTAATTTCTGTTGAAGAGTGCTGGAGACAAGGTACGTTCGCATTGCATATAGACTAGGAAGCACCCTTGGCTGATTTTCTGCTTTGAGTGAATATTTGTCTATTGCTTTACACGTGCACTAAATTGACTTAAGGGCTTGTCCTATAAATAAGATAAGGTGGGAATTTCATCACCCTTCCTTGGCCCACAAACAATCTCCTCACTCACTAACCCAAGCCTAACTAAAAATGAGTAGACGTTGGCCCTAGGGACATCTCGGACTCAATTAGGAGATTATCCTAAGGGGGAAAGATGTTGAAACTTGACTCCTGCCAAATCAGTGTCTTGGAAAGGGATTGAGGGCCGAAAGCCCGAAGATTGGTGGTTATTTAATTAAGGAACGTCTTTGACGGAAAACCTCCCACCAATCTTGCCCTGACCTGGCTGATTAACTTGTGGTCAAAGTCTACACCCTACCTCCCATGGACAGTTTAACCAGTTAGGAGTCGTCTAGGTCATAGGTCTACCCTAACTTAGGTTAGAATTTTTTTTCTTTTTTTGTTTGCTTATTTGTTTGTTTTTTGTTTGTGTTTTATTGTGTGATATGGCTTATAACAATAATTTTTCCAATTTCAATCCATATTACACACCAACCTCTTTTTCAGAAATTACCAACCCGGCATATCATAACTTTAACCAACCTAGTGTGCCAGATTGATCTTATCCGAATCATTACATGCCTCAGTCCCAATTCTATGAACAAGATTGGAATAATCATCACTACTCTTCACAGAGTCAATGGGGATACAACACCCTGAGTCATACAGTCAACCACCTGTTCAACCATTATCTTCATATACGTCTTTTCCCACATCACCAATGTTTCAGTCCTCCAATGATCCATTTGATGGGTTAGAAGAAAAAGTGAATCGTTTGCAAGATATAATGAATGATCAAATTTCTAGACTTTCAAACATTCTTGAGCTAACAACCAAGTTGATAGGAACCAAGAATCATTCTGTCTAGAAGACCTTGATCAAAATTTAATTTCACCACATCAATATGAACTTGATCAATCCCAATCCTTGGACAAATTGGCTAGTTTTAATTTCAATGAGATTGAATTAGATTGTGATGTGAACCCGATCCCCAACTTTGCGATTCAGTTTCCATCTTCGAATCTATGTTGACTCCGGTATTCTTACCCAATTTGGACCAATTTTCTGAGCCAACATTTATTCCCGTACCCATAGATCATGAAATTGAATCACCCATTTTTGATGATCATCATATTGAACTTGACCAATTTCATACTTTTGAAAGTCACATTGACAAATTGGCAAGTTCTCATTTTTATGAGATTGAACCCAATGAGATATGTGACCTTGATTCTCAAATTTGTTGTGATCGAGTTCAAATTCCCGAATTAATATTGACTCCTGTTCTGTTACCCGATTTAGGTAATATTTTAGAGTCAGTTTTGATTCCCACACCTGTCATTCTTGAACTTGAATCACCAATAGTAAGTCGCATTCCATTGTGGGAAAATGATTGTGGACTTGAGTTTCAATTCTTGAACTTGGACTCAACGCTTGAACCAAAACTAACTCTCGAACCCCACGTCAATTTTTTCGAGTTTGTATTGGATCCTGAACCTATCATTCTTAAGTCCAAGTCAACCATTCTACCAAGTCACATTCTTTTTTGGACATAGGTATAGACCATGATGACTCTGTAATGATTTCCAAGACTGGTCATGTAAAGGAAATAAGTTTCACGATAGGATCTTCCATGATCCTATTCATACTGAGGACTGTAAACATGTAAATAGAAAAGAGGTCAATAAAGGTAGGTTCCGTGAACTACCACATTATTTTGATTGGGTAGCAACGCTTGGCCCAATTAGACCACCACCGGAACCACCACCTTGAAGTAACATCTGCCTTCCCTTTCTTCTTTTTCATGCATATATGCATACATTCATACATTGAGGACAATGCATGAGATAAGTATGGGGGGAGGCTTTACTAACATACTAACATAGTTAGAAACTAACAAAAATTTGCTTTAAAAAAAACATTTTTTAAAAAAAAAGGACAATACTTTGACTTATCTTTTGAAAGAAATCTAAGTTAGTCTTAAGAATTAGGAAAATCATGATTAGGATTTCTAAAAACTTGGTCAAAATAAATAAATTGTTGAATTTTTAGGTATAGGAGGAGAAATTGAATAAGTAATTAGTCTTGATTTTTACCTTAATAAAATGTGCATACCTAATGCATATCTAGGATTCTAAGACAAAGACCCTTGTACCTCATATAAAAAAAAATAAAAAAATAAAAAATAAAAAAATAAAAATCACTAATTAAGCTGGATACATGTGCCTCAAGAAGCATAAGTATTCACGCCTAAAGGTGAGTTTATAAATAAGCGTCCTTAGTTTTGTGGCCTAGTTCACTTGAATTTGAGTCTGTGGGGTGTTTTCTCACCCGGTGCCCTAAAACCAACCAGTTTGGGAGCCACCGACTTTAAGTTCGCTACATGGGTGGATTAGAAAGCCTAAGAAAATTAAGAAATATTATATATGTATTAACACATCTAATAGTCAATTAGTTAGGTATGAGGGCCTCAAGAAGCCTTGATACTTACACGAAAGAAAATTAGATGAGTTATACATATTAAAAAAAAAGAAAAAAAAATATAATAATAATAATAAAGAGGCATGAGAGTCCAAGTTAAAGAATTCCTAGTAAAAATTCACAAGGATGCATATGACTTAGGGTAACGAAAAAGACTATACAAACATTCAATTTTGACCCTTACCTAAAAAGGAAAACAATTTACTATATAAAGACTAAGTTTAAGAATGAATAAAAATGAGGATCCTAAAAACTTATAGATTACTTAGTCTCTTCAAACGTATTTCAAATATTTTCCTTTTTATGAATTTTGTAGGTGTAATCCACTAAAACCCTCACGAGACAACACTCGTCCTTTAGGGTAACCTAGGGGTTTAACGGCTTGTTGCACATGCTAAGTGCAATCGTGATTCCTACGAAAGTGAGTTAGCTAGTTTAGTTTTTCTTTTTCTTTTTGATTTTTACTCGAAGACGAGCAAAAAGATAAGTGTGGGGGTGTGATAGGTAGTAAAAAAATGCATAAGTGTCATCACATTTACTATCACATTTTCATATTTATTCATATAATCATGCACTATTAACTAATATTTTATTATTTATTGTGTGCAGGCCTTGAGTAATAAAAATAAAGGAATAAAGCCTTAAAAGAAGCCCAAAAGCCCATGTTCAAGCCCAATGCAAAAGTTGCAATTATCAAATGTCAAAATTGCAATTACTAAGGGCAATAGTTGCAAATATTAAAAGAAGAGGGAAGGATAGACTTCTATTCAACCCTAAATGCTTGCAGGATGAGGATAAAAGCCAAAGAAGAGAGTGCAAAGATAACAAATTCGTTGTTAAAAGATATTGAAAGATTTGGATTTAGGGTAACTTGCTTCCCAAGTTATCCCGAAATCTCAAAATAAAGAGTCAGGATACAGCTTCCAGATGGATAAACCCAGATGGACGGACCAGAGGAGGCCACGCGCAAAAGCGCGTGGCCAGCCGACAATACTTGGCCGCAAAAACGCGGCCAAAGCCGCGTTTCCGCGGCAATCTGGATGAGACTGGGCAACTATTTTCTTGGAGGAATCGTACTGGGACTCTACTTCCTTCTGCACCTATAAATACCCCTGCAGAGAAACAGAGAAGGGCGTCCAGCGAACTACAGAGCTAAATCTAGGGTTTTTAGGCTAGTTTGTAGTTTAGGTTTTTATTTTTCTTTTTTTTGTAATTTTTTTTTTATGTAACTGAGAGTAGAGGATGCTTTCATGGAGGAAGGAGTTCATGCTTGTACTGAGGTGACATCGGTGTAAGTCAAACTTTTCTTCCATTGTTAATAGAATCAACTCAAGGTTTGTTTTTGTTATTTTATTCTTGTTTTATTTTTGTACTTCTATTCTTGTTTTATTCTATTTTTGTTTCTCTCTGATATCTTGCAAACCATGAGATCTGATCGCTTCGAGACTGCTTAGCCAAAGAACTGCCCTTGATGGCCTATGGTGATGAACAGATCCTATACGCCATGCTTGAATGCCTTCAAAAACAAGGTAAGTCGTTGCAACGGATCAAAGGTAAACAGGGCAGAAGAAGTAGGTATGTGTTTTTTTAGTTTATAATTTTCTTTTCTTTCTTTAGTATAGATAACCAACACTTCATCTTCCAACTCTTTCTTTCCCAACTCATTGTAAATATCGCTCCTATTCCTAACCAGACTTTAACTATTATTTCATTATTTTCCTTTTAATAACTAAAAGAATAATTTTTTAGAGAACTTGCTAAACAAGCTTCCATCGCTAGTCCCTCCCTGAGGATCACGACCCGCATAGCCATTGCTACAGCGGATAGAACTGAGCACCTTGCACATCTCTATTTCTAAATCTAAAATTCTGTATTTTGTGTGCAGGCAAAGTCTCAATCATATAGCCTAGTTTTGATGATTCATACATTTGACTTGTATTTCCATTTTATATGTTTTTCGTGTTTATGTTTAACTTCATGTATATGTCTATTTTGTCCAAATTAATAGCTATACATATACATCCTTGAGCCACTTGCCTTCATGCATATACTTTTGTGGACTCGTTATGTTTGGATATGTATGTATACTTTAGTTTGAACATGACATACATATACCTTGAAGATTAAATCGTCTTGATGATTTTCATGTTTTAAGGAATTTTGTATTTGAACTCAATTGCCTACTTTCATGACTTCGTATTTCACATTATAGTTATACACTCATATTAGATGTTTACTCATGTTTTGTTTTCATGAGACTAGATATGCTTTATCGTCCATTGAGTGTTTAGTGATCATGTAATTTACATGTTTTTCATGAAATATAATTTTGTTTTATTCCTTGCTTGAAGGATTTCGTACTAGTTTTCAAATTTTTCTTAAAACTAGTCCGTGTTCTTCATTATGGTAGAGTTTTTCAAACATACTATATTTCAAACCTATTTTTGAAAACTCTACCCATTTAAGGGCGGTTGGTTGGGCGACCATGCCTTCTATGCTTCTTATTGAAAATCCTTTTAAACATGTGCATGAAATGGGTGGAAGATAATATGAGTTATACACTTAATCTTATTGTGTTTCAATTGGTATCATTGAATCCTTTCAATTGGTATCACTATTGACATTCTTTTTGTATACTCATATATATGTTTTATTTGTGCTTACTATATCTCTATATCTTTGAGCACAAATTTTGGTTATGCTAAGCTTGATTTCAAATGACTATTATATTTCAATTGATTATATTTCAATTGGTTTCTTATACAAGCTTATGCATCGTTTTATTTGGTATTTCATAAAGGGGGAGAAAATTCACATTTCACCTTTCAATTGGTTTTGTTATTCTACTCCCACACTTTATGTTAAAAATAATTAAAAAAAGGATATTGATTATTTTTGGTATCATATGTTTTTAATGCAAAATTACTTTCAATTGGTACTAATCTTTACAAATTGGTATCAAGATTATCTATAAGTTTACTTAAAATTGGTATGTTTTATAGATATCAAAATTTTTGGTTGAATTGTTTAGAATGATTTATTTACTTTCAATTGGTATTTAATTGGTATTTACTATTGGTATTAATTGGTATTTAAATCTATGTTTGTTTTATGTACCACATTATGTACTTTCAATTATGTACTTTAAATGGGTATGTTTTGTTTTATTGATATCATGATGCACTCAATTGATATATTTTTTTCTTACAATTGGTATCAAGAAAGTTTTGTTTTGAGTTCACCCCTTATTGATATATTTTTTTATTTTTTGTTTAAGACAAAAAGGGGAGAATATTGTTTTTCTTTGACCCCTTTGTTGATGATTGACAAAAAGGGGAGAAGTATTTGAGTTTATATGCATGTTTATTATGCATGTTTATTGTTTAGTGATTATCTTTCCAATTGGTATTAAGAATTTTGTTTTATTGATTGGTATCAAGAGGCCTTGATTGGTATCAAGAGCTTAAGTTTTTTTTGAATTGATTGGTATCAAGAGCTTAAGTTTTTTATTGAAATTTTTATTGGTATCAAGAGCTTAAGAACATGTTTATTTTAAAAGGAAAAGGAATTTATTTTAAAAGTTTGGTATCAAGAGCATGTTTATTTCATGTTTAGTATCAAGAGCATATTCATTTCATTGTTTTATGCATGATGATGCATATCCATGTTTAGTACACATTGCATATACTTATTATTTATTGCTATGCATGAGTTAAGGGGGAGCTTCTTTGAAGCTTAACTTTAATCCATGCATATATAACTCCATGAGTTTTCTCATCATCAAAAAGGGGGAGATTGTTGGCCCAGAGGCCTTCCACTCTAGTTTTGATGATGATTAACTCATGTAGTTATGTTTACTAATAATCTTGTGATCAGATACTTAACCAAGATATTAGTAGGTGATTAGCTTCAACAAAGGTGTTTTGGAGCTTCTCACATGATGATTCAAGAGCCCGAGCGACATAGTCATATCTAGCACTCGATGGAGTCAAGCTCGGTGGATCACGATTTGGATCGAGTCGGCTTGAAGATGGAGTTCGTCAAGAAAACTTCGGCACATAGTTTAAATTTTGTTTTAGATCCATTTGTAAAGATTAGATAGTGTGATATGCTCAAGTTCACAACACACACACGTTTCATGTTTTGGTTTTGTTTTCGTTTTTTGGTTTAACCGATCTTGGTTTTCATGAATAGATAGAATCAACAAGTTTACATGGTTTAATATATATTAGATTTGTTCTATATACATGCATGCTTCAACTATTTAAACAAACTTAGTTTGATAGTCTATTTCATGAGTTTGGTGTTTTGGTATTTTTAACAAAAACTTATTTTTGGATTTAAGTGTCAAAAACATTGATATATATTTTTATATGTATATTGGAGTATATCCATATACTACATGCCTAAAAGTTGTTTCAATATCATGTTTTTGTATTTGGATGAGTTTTGGACAAAACGAATTTTCAATTCAAAAATCCAAGTTTTGGAAAATACGGATTTTGGTTTTCGGTAAAATTTTCATAACACAAAAATGGTTCAAATTGTTTGAAATTTGTGTTGAAATTTTTCACACATGTTTGTATATCAATGTATTATACTGAACTTATTTTTCTGGATTTTTAGAGAATTTTATGGGATCTATTTTGTATTTAAAAACAAGTTTTTCAGTCCTAATCTATTTCTGCCAGGCTCTGGCGGTCGACCGTAATGGTCGACCGGACCAGGAGCCGGTCGACCGGACGTGCACAACAATGTGCACTTGGCCGTGTCAGTTGGCCGGTCGACCGACTGAAGGCAACCCACTCTCGGGTTCCCCCGGTCGACCGGGCGGTCGACCAGCCAGAGAGCCGTTGCTCTCTGGTTCAGGGCCCGGTCGACCGGGCGGTCGACCGGTAGGCTCAATGGTCAAAAATTTGACCGTTGGCCGGTCGACCGGAAGGCCAATTCTGGCCTAGTCTGCTGCCAACGGGCAGATTCTAAGTGGGGGCTATAAATACCCCATTTGAGAGAGGTTTTCTCTAAGACTTTGAAGAGCAAAAATTCTCCTATCTACAAGTGTTTTATACAAGTTTTCAAAATTGTTTTTAGAGCCAAAAAGTTTTCATCTTTATTTGTTTTAAAGTGTGGGAAAATTCAAAGAAAAAGAGAGTATTTGGGAATTGGTTTTGAGCTCTATTTCAATATCTATCGTGTGATTTTCTCAAGTAGTTTTCTTTGTTGTTTTAATTTCCAAACACTTTATTTTCTCACTTGAGCTTATCATATCTACCTATCTATTAGGATCTTTTGTTTAGTGAGAAAAAGATTGTTTGTGGTCTTTGTGATCACCTAGTTGTAAACCCTCCTTACTCGTGTTATCCCTCTTGTGTAGAGGTTGATTTTGGAGAGGTGGTTGGCTCCCTCTAGTGAGAGGTGGAGATTGTTGGTTGGCTCCCTCTAGTGAGAGGTGGAGTTTGTGTTGGAATCCCTCAAGTGTGAGGTGATTATTTTGTATTGGCTAAGTGCCTAACCCTCTAAGTGTAGAGGTGTTTGTTGTGGATTGTGCCTTACCTCTAGTGAGAGATTGTATTGGTTGAGAGAGGAGTTGTGTACTCCCGGTTATTGTATTGCCCCAAATCCTCAGTGGAGGTTCCCTACGTGGGAGTCCTGTGTGGACAAGTGGATTGGAAATCCTTCTGTGTGAAGGCGGGGACGTAGAGCTGTGTGCTCGAACCTCGAAACATATCCGTGTGTTAGCGTTTGATCCATTGTCTCTCTAACTCTCTCTTTACTTTGTGCCTTGCATCATTTCATATTGATCATTCATAATTATATGCTTGGCTTGTTTGTGTGTGCCTCATTTGTGCTTAACCACGAGAGCTTCATATAGCGCCTCAACTCTTATTCGGAGGAATCAAGTGGAGTTAGTCCAGAGCCCTTCACCGGGAATTCGGCTACACTCGTTGGTTGCATTAAGTGTAGTTGCAATTTAGTTTTAATTTCCGCATTTAGTTCATTAGATTAGCGGTACACCTATTCACCCCCCCTCTAGGTGTACTTTCAATTGGTATCAAAGCCTACGCTCCTGATATTTTGTTTAACCACCTAGGAGTGTGATCTTGGTTAGCTAATCTACATTTGCATTTGCTTTTGCACACATATAGTTTGCACTCATGGATAGCCCTTCCATGTTTGATTTCTCTAGACTAGACATATGGAAGGTTCTTATGAGTTGTCATTTAAAAGCCCTAGGCTTGCATGTTTACCTTGCCATCACTAAGGAATCCTACCCTAAAGATAGCAAGCATATAGAGGCCAATGCAATAGCCCTAAAGGCACTTAGAGCATCTCTTCATAAAGATTATTTACATGTGTTTTCTCACTATGATTCAGCTTTTGCAGTATGGAGCATTTTGACTTCTCCCGAGCTACCAAAGATTATCGATAAATGAGGAGATCTAGAAGAGACGAGTCCGATGAACGTTGCTTCATGGTCTAAGGGAATGACTCCCTTGAGGTACACTCGGACACTCAACTAGATGCTAGTACTAGTTCCTATTGCAATGAGTGTTTAGAGGCACAAGCCATGAATGATGAACTTGCTAAAAATTGTAAAAATTTGATTTCAAAATACAAACTTTTGAAAAGAAAGTCTTAGTTTAAAAGAAGAAAATAAAAATTTATCTTCTAGACTTGAGATTGTTTTGCAAGAAAGGGATGAGATTTCAAGTGATAGTGACTCGCTTAAATCCCAACTTGATCTTGCACTTAATGAAAACAAAATTTTGAAAAGTAAAAATGATTGTGAATATGTTTTGAAGAAAAATGAGGATTTAACTTCAAAACTTGATTTTGTATTAAAAGAAAATAATTCTTTGAAAAATAAAATAAATTTGATTTCACAAGAATTGAAAGATTGTTTAAAGAAAAATGTTTCTTTGAAAAATGATTTAGATACACATGTTTGCCATGCTAGTGTAGCGTCACCATCTAGCTCACATATTGCATGTTCCACTTTATCTTCAAGTATTGAAAATGATATAAATGTTTTGAAGAAAAGTGTTGATTGTTTGGGCTCCACTGTGAGCCATTGTGCTTTGAACCATACACGTTTGGAATCCATGTTTCGCAAGAAACAAATTCCATCTATGCATGCACACAAACCACGGCATACACATGCTCCTCACGGACACACTTATAACACGATGTATGCTCATGTGTACACATGTACACATTGTGGACGTAAGGGCCACCTTGCTAATTTTGCTATGATAAGATACATGATGTAAATTTAGCAACTAAATTTGTTTGGGTTAGGAAAGGAGCTAACCCCCATGGACCCAAAAGAGTGTGAGTACCAAAGACCACCCCTATTGTATTTGATGTAAGTGTGGGCTCTCGCATGACGTGAGAATGATGGTACCTTGAGGTGGATGCGTTCCGAGCTTAAAAGAAGACTATTTGGATGCATCACTTTCAAGGAGAGTTTGGTGGGAGGACCACCTTATTTTGGAGACTTAGAGAGTTGCCTTCATGGTTTTGGTAATGATCTCTAACTCCTATTTATGTTTACATGCTTTCATATTATTCATTTTTAGCATGTCTTGATGTTTTATGATTAGTATGTTATATGCCATGAGATTTAGATTAGTGATATATATGTTTAGTTATTTGAGACACCCATGTTTTATATGGATTTATATTTAGTGTTCTCACTTTGTTTTTAACTAATGTGTATGTCCTAGATCTATGCATGTGCATGTACATAATGATCATATTAGTTTTATATTGATTTGATTACATGTTTAGATGTTTGTTTTCATTAAGACTTGGATATATACTTGTACAACTAGTGAGCCACAAATAGATCATTATATGTTTGTGCTTGAAAGCTCATTTGTACCCATTAGATGTACTAGTATAGCCTAGTTTTGATGATTCATACATTTGACTTGTATTTCCATTTTATATGTTTTTCGTGTTTATGTTTAACTTCATGTATATGTCTATTTTGTCCAAATTAATAGCTATACATATACATCCTTGAGCCACTTGCCTTCATGCATATACTTTTGTGGACTCGTTATGTTTGGATATGTATGTATACTTTAGTTTGAACATGACATACATATACCTTGAAGATTAAATCGTTTTGATGATTTTCATGTTTTAAGGAATTTTGTATTTGAACTCGATTGCCTACTTTCATGACTTCGTATTTCACATTATACTTGTACACTCATATTAGATGTTTACTCATGTTTTGTTTTCATGAGACTAGATATGCTTTATCGACCATTGAGTGTTTAGTGATCATGTGATTTACATGTTTTTCATGAAATATAATTTTGTTTTATTCCTTGCTTGAAGGATTTCGTACTAGTTTTCAAATTTTTCTTAAAACTAGTCCGTGTTCTTCATTATGATAGAGTTTTTCAAACATACTATATTTTCAAACCTATTTTTGAAAACCCTACCCATTTAAGGGCGGTTGGTTGGGCGACCATGCCTTGTATGCTTCTTATTGAAAATCCTTTTAAACATGTGCATGAAACGGGTGGAAGATAATATGAGTTATGCACTTAATCTTATTGTGTTTCAATTGGTATCATTGAATCCTTTCAATTGATATCACTATTGACATTCTTTTTGTATACTCATATATATGTTTTATTTGTGCTTACTATATCTCTATATCTTTGAGCACAAATTTTGGTTATGCTAAGCTTGATTTCAAATGACTATTATATTTCAATTGATTATGTTTCAATTGGTTTCTTATACAAGCTTATGCATCGTTTTATTTGGTATTTCATAAAGAGGGAGAAATTCACATTTCACCTTTCAATTGGTTTTGTTATTCTACTCCCACACTTTATGTTAAAAATAATTTAAAAAAGGATATTGATTATTTTTGGTATCATATGTTTTTAATGCAAAATTACTTTCAATTGGTACTAATCTTTACAAATTGGTATCAAGATTATCTATAAGTTTACTTAAAATTGGTATGTTTTATAGATATCAAAATTTTTGGTTGAGTTGTTTAAAATGAATTATTTACTTTCAATTGGTATTTAATTGGTATTTACTTACAATTGGTATCAATTGGTATTTAAATCTATGTTTGTTTTATGTACCACATTATGTACTTTCAATTATGTACTTTAAATGGGTATGTTTGTTTTATTGATATCATGATGCACTCAATTGATATATTTTTTTCTTACAATTGGTATCAAGAAAGTTTTGTTTTGAGTTCACCCCTTAATGATATATTTTTTTATTTTTTGTTTAAGACAAAAAGGGGAGAATATTGTTTTTCTTTGACCCCTTTGTTGATGATTGACAAATAGGGGAGAAGTATTTGAGTTTATATGCATGTTTATTATGCATGTTTATTGTTTAGTGATTATCTATCCAATTGGTATTAAGAATTTTGTTTTATTGATTGGTATCAAGAGGCCTTGATTGGTATCAAGAGCTTAAGTTTTTTTTTGAATTGATTGGTATCAAGAGCTTAAGTTTTTTATTGAAATTTTTATTGGTATCAAGAGCTTAAGAACATGTTTATTTTAAAAAGGAAAAGGAATTTATTTTAAAAGTTTGGTATCAAGAGCATATTTATTTCATGTTTAGTATCAAGAGCATGTTCATTTCATTGTTTTATGCATGATGATGCATATCCATGTTTAGTACACATTGCATATACTTATTATTTATTGCTATGCATGAGTTAAGGGGGAGCTTCTTTGAAGCTTAACTTTAATCCATGCATATATAACTCCATGAGTTTTGTCATCATCAAAAAGGGGGAGATTGTTGGCCCAGAGGCCTTCCACTCTAGTTTTGATGATGATTAACTCATGTAGTTATGTTTATTAATAATCTTGTGATGTTTAGTTTCAGATACTTAACTAAGATATTAGTAGGTGATTAGCTTCAACAAAGGTGTTTTGGAGCTTCTCACATGATGATTCAAGAGCCCAAGCGACAAAGTCATATCTAGCACTCGTTGGAGTCAAGCTCGGTAGATCACGGTTTGGATCGAGTCGGCTTGAAGATGGAGTTCGTCAAGAAGACTTCGGTACATAGTTTAGATTTTGTTTTAGATCCATTTGTAAAGATTAGATAGTGTGATATGCTCAAGTTCACAACACACACACGTTTCATGTTTTGGTTTTGTTTTTCAGTTTTTGGTTTAACCGATCTTAGTTTTCATGAATAGATAGAATCAACAAGTTTACATGGTTTAATATATATTAGATTTGTTCTATATACATGCATGCTTCAACTATTTAAACAAACTTAGTTTGATAGTCTATTACATGAGTTTGGTGTTTTGGTATTTTTAACAAAAACTTATTTTGGATTTATGTGTCAAAACATTGATATATATCTTTATATGTATATTGGAGTATATCCATATACTACATGCCTAAAAGTTGTTTCAATATCATGTTTTTGTATTTGGATGAGTTTTGGACAAAACGAATTTTCAATTCAAAAATCCAAGTTTTGGAAAATACGGATTTTGGTTTTCGGCAAAATTTTCATAACACAAAAATGGTTCAAATTGTTTGAAATTTGTGTTGAAATTTTTCACACATGTTTGTATATCAATGTATTATATTAACTTATTTTTCTGGATTTTTAGAGAATTTTATGGGATCTATTTTGTATTTAAAAACCAAGTTTTTCAGTCCAAATCTATTTCTGCCAGGCTCTGGCGGTCGACCGGACCAGGAGCCAGTCGACCGGACGTGCACAAGAATGTGCACTTGGCCGGTCGACCGAACGGTCGACCGACTGAAGGCAACCCATTCTCGGGTTGCCCCGGTCGACCGGCGGTCGACCGGCCAGAGAGCCGTTGCTCTCTGGTTCAGGGCCCGGTCGACCGGGCGGTCGACCGAAAGGCTCAATTGTCAAAAATTTGACCGTGGGCCGATCGATCGGCCGGTCGACCGGAAAGCCAATTCTGGCCTAGTCTGCTGCCAACGGGCAGATTCCAAGTGGGGGCTATAAATACCCCATTTGAGAGAGGTTTTCTCTAAGACTTTGAAGAGCAAAAATTCTCCTATCTACAAGTGTTTTATACGAGTTTTCAATAGTGTTTTTAGAGCCAAAAAGTTTTCATCTTTATTTGTTTTAAAGTGTTGGAAAATTCAAAGAAAAAGAGAGTATTTGGGAATTGATTTTTGAGCTCTATTTCAATATCTATCTTGTGATTTTTCCAAGTGTTTTCTTTGTTGTTTTCATTTCCAAACACTTTCTTTTCTCACTTGAGCTTATCATATCTATTAGGATCTTTTGTTTAGTAAGAAAAAGATTGTTTGTGGTCTTTGTGATCACCTAGTTGTAAACCCTCCTTACTTGTGTTATCCCTCCTGTGTAGAGGTTAATTTTGGAGAGGTGGTTGGCTCCCTCTAGTGAGAGGTGGAGATTGTTGGTTGGCTCCCTCTAATGAGAGGTGGAGTTTGTGTTGGAACCCTCAAGTGTGAGGTGATTATTTTGTATTGGCTAAGTGTCTAACCCTCTAAGTGTAGAGGTGTTTGTTATGGATTGTGCCTTGCCTCTAGTGAGAGGTTGTATTAGTTGAGAGAGGAGTTGTGTACTCCCGGTTATTGTATTGCCCCAAATCCTCAGCGGAGGTTCCCTGTGTGGGAGTCCTGTGTGGACAAGTGGATTGGAAATCCTTCTGTGTGAAGGCGGGGACGTAGAGCTGTGTGCTCGAACCTCGAAACATATCCGTGTGTTAGCGTTTGATCCATTGTCTCTCTAACTCTCTCTCTTTACTTTGTGACTTACATCATTTCATATTGATCATTCATAATTATATGCTTGGCTTGTTTGTGTGTGCCTCACTTGTGCTTAACCACGAGAGCTTCATATAGCCTCTCAACTCTTATTCAGAGGAATCAAGAGGAGTTAGTCCAGAGCCCTTCACCGGGAATTCGGCTACACTCGTTGGTTGCATTAAGTGTAGTTGCAATTTAGTTTTAATTTTCGCATTTAGTTCATTAGATTAGTCGTATACCTCTTCACCCCCCCTCTAGGTGTACTTTCATCTAGTCTATCCATATCTTAAGTTGGTATAAAGCTTCGAAAAACCAAAACATCGGAAAGATGGAAAGGATTAGGGATTAAAGGAAAGATGATCAAGAAAAATAGATAACTCTGTACTTGTAGTTGGACTGTATAACCAGGACTCTTGTATTCCAGTTGCAAATTTCTTTACCATTAATTTGCCATCTAGACGTACTGAGGTTGTGAGAGCCTAGGCTCTGATACCATCCTGTAACGCCCCGATCCCATGGGTACGGAGATGTTACTGCGACGTATATACGCAGGTCAGAAATACCCTCGCGTATATACGCTAAGTATCAGTACGAGCAAGAATCAGAGTACGGAAGCACGTGGTGCATTATACATTCCAACATATGAGTACAATTATAAAGTTATCACCAGATGTGACAAATATTACAAGAATATTACATCACCAATAGGCGCAAATGCGAGAATACAAAGAGATGTACAAGTATGAATAGTACAAAAGGAGGCTTAGAGTCATCACAGGAAAACTCTAGAGCTGAGCAGGGGGCCTGGAAGGATGAGGATCTGGACGGTCTGCCGATGATCCACGCTACCGCTGCGCTTCATGGGTCAGCAATTGGGAGAATCCACAAGCTCCAAGCTCCGAAACCTAGACATAAGAATCCAGGGGAGTCAGAACTCCCAGGCGAGTGGTGATGCGAATGCCAGATGGCGTGCAAAGATAAGCACACGTGTATCGATTAAACCGAATCATAATCATGCATTGAAAACCGTGTCGTGAGCATAAGCATGCAGGAGCAAGTAGATATATAATAAGTGATATCAAGCAGGAAGTACTCATGGTATGATAAGATAAGAACAGCAGACTGGTGGAATAGAATATAAGTGATAAAGCAGGGTATGAGCAACTAATATGATAATAATCATAAAATCAAAAATCTGATGTAAAACCCGATAGAAGCAAACTCGGCAAAGCATACAACGGATCCATAGTTGACATCTTTTATTATTATTACTCGTCTTACCCAGATGTCTAGATATGTGGACTAGCGTCCCAACACACATATATCCACATCTGAGTAAAGCAAGGTTCTTATTGGAAACCAACGGGGGTATCAACGATCAATGTTTACAGTGGATCCCGTGCATACCCGGGACCACGGCCCAGGATGTTCCGTTGCTGGAGAACGGAACCTACCGCAAGGCGATCAGGAGGGTCTTATAGAATGCCCTTTATCAAGATGGTACCAGGAAGGAGGGAGCCAGCACTCCCCTCGGTCGCCTGGAGACCTACAGGTCAGACCGAAAGTTTTAGTTACACAACATACCTAGTACCACTATAAACACGAACATATATTGATAGCCGCAAGTTTCCCCTGACCCGATGTAAGTTGTCTCATTTTACGGTTTATTAGATAATTATCAGATTCCGGGAATGAACAGGAACAAGCCAGGAACGTCAAGAATACATGTGTATCAGGAGTACAGTATGTACTAAAATATATCAAGTTTGAAATCAAGATATCAGGTCATCATTCCCGTCATCGCGATAATTATAAGAGTCAAGTATATCATGTCGGGTGTCAAGTGATAGCATGACAAGAGGGTGATATTAGCCAGGTGACAAGTCATGTAATAACAAGGGGCAATTATCAGGTAGTAGCATGTCGGGTGTCAGGTGATAACATATCAGTTGACAAGTGATACAGACAGGTGTTAGATATTAGCATGTAACTGACAGGTATTAAGTAATAGCATGTCAACTGTTAACATATCAAGTATGTACATGGCATGTGATAGAATAATAGCTGAGCACAATCAAGCGGAGCGGAGCAAGCTGGAGGTATGGACAGCAAACAGTATTTAACACTGGAGCGCCTGGTGAGGTTATTAGGACGACTCGGCTTAAAGTGCGAGTAGAAAATCTGGCAACATCTCGCCTAGATGAATCTAGTGATAAAGCGCTGAGCGCTGAGCATGCCTACCAGGCAGAGCTGAAAGACTTGACGGTCAGAGCGCTTCTCTTTCGAGATAGCCGGCGAGCCCGGAGCCTAAAGTACGCTCGGGATCTAAGCGCACTCTCGGTAGCTACCACGAAACCCATAAGGGGACAGGCCTGGAACCATTGGGTAGCCATCCTTAGAGTGGGCAGAAACCCAGAGTCGGTACAAGAGTACCTACGATGTTAGTACCATGCAAGCATGTTATATCGTGATAATAGTTAATCTACCGTAGAGTAGTGAAGCTTGAAGGCTGAGTAGAGAGTCTGAAAGCTTAAGGGCCCGGAGGCCAAATATGAAGCCCGGAGGCTGAAGGGCCCGAAGGCCAAGTATGAAGCCCAAAGACAAACGACCACGAAGGGTTGGCCACGCATGGTATAAGGTACATCACAGGCATGATATATGTACAAGAATTAAACTACCCAAATACGAGCAGTCGCCACAGGCATATACATGTCCAATCATTGGCACTCGGCCACATGCAAATACAGGGACAAAACCCAATACAAAATACATATAAATTTATAATAAATAACATGTCGACCCGACGAAGCGGGAAAACCAAATAGAGGCGATGATACTCGCCTAAATCTTCGGAAAGGCCGAAAACTCAGAAATCCCGGGAACTCGCGCACGCGCCATAAAATATAATAATATATATACATTTTTAGAGAGAGAAAGAGAAGAGGAGAGAGAAGAGAGAAAGAGATAGAGCTAGATAGAAAAACCTTGAGAGAGGAAGAGATTTTTAGAGAGAGAAAATCTTAGAGAGATAAATGAGGGAGATCTAGAGAGAAAGAGATTAGAGAGAGGAGAGAGAGAATTTGGAGAGAGAGAAGGGTGGTTAGAGAGAGAATTTGAAGAGAGAGTTGCTTAGAGAGAGAGAGGAGAGAGAGCCAGGAGTGGGGGGCTGCTGCCCCCCTCAACTGCCCACAGCCAGGCTAGGAGGCCTGGCCGTGGCCCTGCCAGAGCCTGCGCCGGCGGCTCTCCGGTGGCTACCGGCCAGGGGTGGCCGCGCCGGCCACCCCAGAGAAGAGAGAGAGCACAGGGGGGCAGAAGAGATGCTGCCCCCCTCTCAGCACACGGCCTGGCTCAGCCAGGCCGTGCCTTCCCCAGCCTGGCCGCGCTTGCGCGGCTAGGGGAGTCCTCGGAGGCGGCGCTGGCCTAGGGGTGGCCACCGGCCACCCAAAAGAGAGAGGAAGTGGAGGGGTTGGGGTTGCTCACGCAGCCCCCCCCCCCCGCTCAAGGAGGGCCCACGGTCCTCGTGGGCCCAGGGGGCCTGGCCGGCCCTCTGCCGACCAGAGGTTGGCCGGCGGCGCCCAACAGAGAAGGGGAGAGAGAAAGAGGGAAATGAAGGGAAAGGAAAAAGGGAAAAAGAAGAAAAGGAAGAAGAAAAGGAAAAGAAAAAGAAAGGAAGAAGAAAAGGAAAGAGATGAAGGAGGGGAGCTCGCTGGAGTTGGGGGCCTTCCTCACCGGAGATGGTGGCCGGAGCGCCGGGGTGGGCTCGGTTGGGTGTCGGCCAAATGAAGAAGAAGAAGAAGAAGAAGAAGAAGAAGGGAGAAGGAGAAAGAAGAAGAGAAGGGAAAGAAAAAGAAAAAGAGAAAGAGAGATTGATGGGAAAGAGAGAGATGGATGGGAGAGGGATTTAATGAAAAGGGGGGTGAGGTGGCGTTGGTGAAGTTGGTGGAAGAAAAAGAAAAGGAAAGAAAGAAAAAAGAAGATTCAAAAAATAATAATATTATAATAAGGTCGGGAAATATCGACTGTTTCAGAAAAATCTCCAAAAATACCCAGAGGTAGAAAATGTCATCCTGAGAAATAATACAAAATCGGTTTTCAAAAATAAAATCTCGTTTTTAAATTAAAAATTCGAAACTCAACCGTCGATATTGGTCTACACCGGGTCGGCCGGATTTGATAAATTCTGAAAATTCTCAGAAAATGCCTGAAAGAAGAAAATATGATTCTAAGAAGCAACCTAAAAGCGGAATCTAGAAATTCAATTCCGATTGTAAACTAAAAATCCTGGAATCAACCAGCGATACTGGCCGACACCAATTCCGGTGGAATTTTGATAAATTCAGAAAATTCTTAGAAAAAGTATTTAGATAGAAAATGTGATTTTAAGAAATAATGTAAAAAGCGATTTCTAGTAATTCCACTCTGTTTATAAATTAAAAATCTGAGAATCGGTCAGCGGCACTGGTCGACACCGGTTTTGAAGATTTTCAATTTAAATCAGAAAAATACCAAAAAATCATAAAAAATCTAAAATATTAGAAAATGATGTTTGAAATTGAAATTGATCAAATCTGAATAACAGAAAGACCAAATCTAGCATACCCTAGATCGGGTCCCCGGTTCAGACTGGAACTGACTCCGAGTTCACGAATCCGGATCCAAAGCAAAACGGTCATATAAATAATTCATAATACAAAATAAATACAGGAAGTAAATTGATTGAGATTTTCCTGCACACAAAAATAAAGAATTTTAGATTTAGAACAAGATGTGCAAGGTGCTCAATTCTAATCCGCGGTAGCAATGGGCTATGCGGGTCGTGATCCTCAGGGAGGGACTAGCGATGGAAGCGTTTAAGTAAGTTATCTCTTTTTATTTAGTTTGTTAGTTACAATGGTATTTACAATGAAGTGGGAGAAATAAATTGGAAAGAAGTGGAAGATGTGGATCTATACTAAAATTAGAAAGAAAACTATAACACATACATACCTCTTCAACCTGCTTACCTTTGATCTGTTGCAACGACTTACCTTGTCTTAGAAGGCGTTCAAGTATGGCGTATAGGATCGTTCACCTTCGCGATCTACACTATGAAAAGAAAAGACAAACTAAAGAGAAGGCTTGTTCATCTCCATAGGCCATCAAGGGCACTTCTTCGGCTAGGCAGTCCGAAGCAATCAGATCTCACGGTTTGCAAGTCATTAGAGAAAGAAACAATGACATAAAACAAAAATAGAAGAACAATGATAGAACAAAAATAGAGACACAAGAATAAAATAAAAAGAACAAAGACAAACCTCGAGTCGATTCAATTAACAATAGAGGAAAAGTAAAACTTACACCACTATCACCTCAGTACAAGTATGAACTCCTTCCTCTATGAAAGCATCCTCTCCTCTCAGTTACAAAAATTACAAAAGAAAACGAAAATAAAAACCTAACCTAGATTACAAGTTAGCCTAAAACCCTAGATTTTTCTCTGTAGTTTTCTGTACGCGATGTCCGCTCTTTCTGTTGCGTCTGCAGGGGTATTTATAGGTGCAGAAGGAGGTAGAGTCCCAACACAACTCTCCCACGAAAACTGGTCCCCGGATAAGACTGGATTGCCGCGGAAACGCGGCTTGGGCCGCGTTTTCGCGGCCAAGTCATCTCTGCTGGCCACGCGCTTTCACGCGTGGCCTCCTCTGGTCCGTCCATCTGGGCGTTTCCTTCTGAAAGCTGCATCCTGACTCTTTATTTGTGGACTTCGGGATAACTGGGAAGCAAGTTACCTAGATCTCAAATCTCCCAATATCTTTTAAACGAATTTCCTTATCTTTGCACTCTCTTCTTTGGCTTTTATCCTCATCCTGCAAGTATTTAGGGTTGAATAGAAGTCTATCCTTCCCTCTTCTTTTAGTATTTGCAACTTTTGCCCTTGTGTAATTGCAATTTTGACATTTAATAATTGCAACTTTTACATTGGGCTTTAAATATGGGCTTTTGGGCTTCTTTTGAGGCTTTATTCCTTTATTTTTATTTCTCAAGGCCTGCACACAATAAATAATAAAATATTAGTAAATGTGCAGAATTATATAAATAAATATGAAAATGTGATGGTAAATGTAATGATAAAATGCACTTTTCACTACCAATCACACCCCCACACTTATCTTTTAGCTCGTCCTCGAGTAAAAATTAAAAAGAAAAAGAAAAACTAAACTAGCTAACTCACTTTCGTAGGAATCACGATTGCACTTAGCACGTGCAACAAGCCGTTAAACCCCTAGGTTACCCTAGAGGACGAGTGTTGTCTCGTGAGGGTTTTCAGCTGATTACACCCACAAAATCCATAAAAAAGGAAAATATTTGAAATACGTTTGAAGAGACTAAGTAATCTATAAGTTTTTAGGATTCTCATTTTTATTCATTCTTAAACTTAGTCTTTATATAGTAAATTGTTTTTCTTTTTAGGTAAGGGTAAAAATTGAATTTTTGTATAGTCTTTTTCGTTACCCTAAGTCATATGCATCCTTGTGAATTTTTACTAGGAATTCCTTAACTTGAACTCTCATGCCTCTTTATTATTATTTTCTCTTTTTTTTTTAATATGTATAACTCATCTAATTTCTTTCGTGTAAGCATGAAGGCTTCTTGAGGCCCTAATACCTAACTAATTGACTATTAGATGTGTTAGTACATATAAAAGTAATTTTTCTTAGTTTCCTTAGGCTTTCTAATCCACCCATGTAGCGAACTTAAAGTCGGTGGCTCCCAAACCGGTCGGCTTTAGGGACCAGGTGAGAAAACACCCCTCGGACTCAAATTCGAGTGAACTAGGCCACAAAACTAAGGACGCTTATTTATAAACTCACTTTAGGCGTGAATACTTATGCTTCTTGAGGCACATGTATCCAGCTTAATTAGTGATTATTTTTTTATATATATATATGAGGCACAAGGGTCTTTGTCTTAGAATCCTAGATATGTAAATGTATTAGGTATGCACATTTCATTAAGGTAAAATTAAGACTAATTACTTATTCAATTTCTCCTCCTATACCTAAAAATTAAACAATTTATTTATTTTGACCAAGTTTTTAGAAATCCTAATCATGATTTTCCTAATTCTTAAGACTAGCTTAGATTTATTTCAAAAGATAAGTAAAAATATTGTCCTTTTTCATATTTTTTTTTAGCAAAATTTTTTTATTACCAAATATTTTTTTGGTTAGTTTCTACCTATGTTAGTATGTTAGTAAAGCCTCCCCCCACACTTATCTCATGCATTGTCCTCAATGTATGAATGAATGCATATATGCATGAAAAAGAAGAAGGGAAGGCAGAAGTTACCTTAAGGTGGTGGTTCCGGTGGTGGTCTAATTGGGCCAAGCGTTGCTACCCAATCAAGATAATGTGGTATTTCTCGGAGGAACCCACCAAAAATTTCTCTTGTATAACCCACTAAAATGTATCTATGATCATTTTTTAATTCCACCCCATCAAATTTCCAAATTTCATAATTATTTTCAGAGTCAATTGTGTCAACCGCCTTGTCCCAAAACGGAGTGTGAAAAGATGGAATGATTGACTTGGACGTCGTAAGTACGGGAACGAATACCGACTCAGGAAAGAAACTTAAATCAAGTAATGGTTCAGGAGTCGGGCTAGGTTCAGGAAGTGGGTCCAAATTAATAAGTTGAAACTCAAGTCCACAATCATCTTCCCACAATGGAATGTGACTCAATAATGGTGATTCAAGTTCAGGAATGATAGGTGTGGGAATCAAAACTGACTCTAAAAGATTACCTAAGTCGGGTAACAAAACAGGAGTCAATAATGATTCGGGAATTTGAACTTGATCACAGATTTGAGAATCTAGGTCACATATCTCATTGAGCTCAATATCATAAAAATGAGAACTTGCCAATTTATCCATGGGACTTTCAAAATTGCAAAATTGGTCAAGTTCAATATGATCATCAAAAATAGGTGATTCAATTTCATGATGAATTGGTACAGGATCCAATGTTGACTTGGGAAAAGTAAAATCAGGTGGAGACACCGGAGTCATTATTGAATCAGGAAGTAAAATTGAATCACCAAGTGGGAGATCAGGATCATATTCATGCTCAAGTTCTATTTCAGGAAAGGAATAACTTGCCAAACTATCAATTGAAGTTTCGGCAAGCTCAAATGATGGTACTGAATTAGAATCTTGTTGTCCAAAGCAACGTGACTCTTCGGCCTTAAGAGAGTGGTCAGCGAAAGTAGAATCGGCCGAACGGTGAGAACGTAAAGATTGAACCATCATATCTATTTCATGATCACGAGCTAATCTAGCCTGAGTCATGGTTTTAAGCATCTTTTCATAGTCGATATAGTCGATTGGTGCATCATTTTGTGATTGGACTTGAAAAGAGGAAGTGTAATCGTGATGAAGTTGTGAGTCGGTGGACTCACGCATCATCATGTCTAAGATTGATGGTGATTGTTGCTTGGACTCCTGCATACTCATCATTCCCGGATAGATGGTTTTCTATTCTGAATGGGTGGATCTGAGTATGAATCTTGGGAATATTGTGGACAAGGTGGATATGGAGGACAAGTTGGTTGAAAATTGGACTCGGGGGAAGCGAAACCCCATGAACTCTGTGAAGAGTCGAAAGTGGTATGAAAATTATGGTCATAAGATGGGGGCATGGGTTATATTCATTCGGATAAGACCATTCCGGCACACTAGATTGGTCAAAGTTATGATATGCCGGGTTGGTAATATCCGAAAAAGAGGGTGGTGTGTAATATGGTTTAAAATTGGAAAAATTATTATTATATTCCATATCACACAAACACAAACAAAGAAAAGAAAAAGAAAACAAACAAATAAGCAAACAAAAAAAATTCTAACCTAAGTTAGGGTAGACCTATGACCTAGACGACTCCTAACTGGTTAGACTGTCCACGGGAGGTAGGGTGTAGACTTTGACCACAAGTTAATCAGCCAGGTCAGGGCAAGATTGGTGGGAGGTTTTCTGTCAAAGACGTTCCTTAATTAAATAACCACCAATCTTCGTGCTTTCGGCCCTCAATCCCCTTCCTAGACACTGATTTGGCAGGAGTCAATTTCCAACACTGTTCCCCCTTAGGATAATCTCCTAATTGAGTCTGAGATGTCCCTAGGGCCAACGTCTACTCATTTTTAGTTAGGCTTGGGTTAGTGAGTGCTTGGAATATGATTTTTGGGCCAAGAAAGGGTGATTAAATCCCCACCTTATCTTGTTATGGGTTAGTGCCCTTAAGATAAGTTAGTGAAAGTGTACAAGATATGTAAATAAGATTCACTTAAAGCAATGAAAATCAACCAAGAGATGAGCCCTATCTACATGCAATGCGAACGTACCTTACTCCAGCACTCTTCAACAGTAAAAATAAATGAATTGAAAAGACACGTGCCTAGGATGCAAACGTCTAATCAATTTTTTTTATCTTTTTCAACAAATATTTTACTGTTGATTAATTAGCAGTATACAGGTTTATCACAGAACAAATTTTAACAGAGCAGAAAACAAATCTTGCAATTTGTAGCAACCTGCAGAAAGATCTGTCAGTAATTAACTACTAAGGCCGCGGAAATGCGGCTATTGCCGCGGATCCGCGGCACTGTAGTAGGCTCTGATGCTCTGCCTTCGAGGGCAAAGGCACAGAGTTGCTATATGTCCACTTCTGTTGTTTCCTGTTCTCCAAACCTGCAAACAGAAAGAATAAAAGAATTAGTTAATAATTATTTTTTTTAGAGATAAACTTACCGTCCCTCCCCGGCAACGGCGCCAAAATTTTGATTGAGATTTTCCTACACACAAAAATAAAGAATTTTAGATTTAGAACAAGATGTGCAAGGTGCTCAATTCTAATCCGCGGTAGCAATGGGCTATGCAGGTCGTGATCCTCAGGGAGGGACTAGCGATGGAAGCGTTTAAGTAAGTTATCTCTTTTTTATTTGGTTTGTTAGTTACAATGGTATTTACAATGAAGTGGGAGAAATAAATTGGAAAGAAGTGGAAGATGTGGATCTATACTAAAATTAGAAAGAAAACTATAACACATACATACCTCTTCAACCTGCTTACCTTTGATCTGTTGCAACGACTTACCTTGTCTTGGAAGGCGTTCAAGTATGGCGTATAGGATCGTCCACCTTCGCGATCTACACTATGAAAAGAAAAGACAAACTAAAGAGAAGGCTTGTTCATCTCCATAGGCCATCAAGGGCACTTCTTCGGCTAGGCAGTCTCGAAGCAATCAGATCTCACGGTTTGCAAGTCATTAGAGAAAGAAACAATGACATAAAACAAAAATAGAAGAACAACGATAGAACAAAAATAGAGACACAAGAATAAAATAAAAAGAACTAAGACAAACCTCGAGTCGATTCAATTAACAATAGAGGAAAAGTAAAACTTACACCGCTGTCACCTCAGTACAAGTATGAACTCCTTCCTCCATGAAAGCATCCTCTCCTCTCAGTTACAAAAATTACAAAAGAAAACGAAAATAAAAACCTAACCTAGATTACAAGTTAGCCTAAAACCCTAGATTTTTCTCTGTAGTTTTCTGTACACGCTGTCCGCCCTTTCTGTTGCGTCTGCAGGGGTATTTATAGGTGCAGAAGGAGGTAGAGTCCCAACACAACTCTCCCACGAAAACTGGTCCCCGGATAAGACTGGATTGCCGCGGAAACGCGGCTTGGGCCGCGTTTTCGCGGCCAAGTCATCTCTGCTGGCCACGCGCTTTCGCGCGTGGCCTCCTCTGGTCCGTCCATCTGGGCGTTTCCTTCTGAAAGCTGCATCCTGACTCTTTATTTGTGGACTTCGGGATAACTTGGGAAGCAAGTTACCTAGATCTCAAATCTCCCAATATCTTTTTAAACGAATTTCCTTATCTTTGCACTCTCTTCTTTGGCTTTTATCCTCATCCTGCAAGTATTTAGGGTTGAATAGAAGTCTATCCTTCCCTCTTCTTTTAGTATTTGCAACTTTTGCCCTTGTGTAATTGCAATTTTGACATTTAATAATTGCAACTTTTACATTGGGCTTTAAATATGGGCTTTTGGGCTTCTTTTGAGGCTTTATTCCTTTATTTTTATTTCTCAAGGCCTGCACACAATAAATAATAAAATATTAGTAAATGTACAGAATTATATGAATAAATATGAAAATGTGATGGTAAATGTAATGATAAAAATGCACTTTTCACTACCAATCACAAATCGAAAAATATGATCAAAAAATCTGAATATGCAACTAAGTACGTATTCCGAAAGCGGGGTGTTACAGAAGATAAAGGAGAGAGAATGTAAATTTAATTCGGATTTAGACTGGACACTCTTTAGTATTTCAATCATATCTTTCTCTATCAAAACTCAAATTTGATGATTCAAGATGCTCCAGAAAGAAGACTTGAAGGACTACAACTCTTATGTTGATCACACTTTCAAATTCAGCCGCTTGCATATTCAGCGATCAATATGATAATAAGTTGTAGATCAGAATTGAATTTCTACATAAAATTCTGGATAAGTCAAATCAAGTTTGGAGATAAGAAAAGAATTCAAATTCAGAAATATTTAGCTCCTCCTATCTTCATACGCTTTCTATCCCTCTGATTTTCTTCTATAAAAAGGACCCCCTGCAGTACGTACAGAGCACCTCATCCAGAGAGAAGAAGAATAAGGATAGGGTTAAGGATTTAAGATTTTTTGTTAGATTAGTTTAGCCTCTTTTGAATTCTTTTCTTTGTAATTGTTGTTGGTTTTGGCTTGTCTATTGTAAGGACGAAGGAGAAAGAGCTTGTTCCCAAGGATTACATCAATAAAAGTTATCTTTTTTTTATGTTCTTATTCTTGTTCTTTTAATTTCAAGTCTACATTTTTATTTCTTTATTCTTGGTTTGGTTTTTGGTGTTGTCTTTAATCTTTCTTCCTTCCTTTTCTTTTCTTTAAAGATCTTAAAAATAAAAAGATGGATAAGACAAAAAGGATGCGAAGTTAGATAATTCTAGGGTAGCTAATCACTAGATCGACTAGGGTTAGATTTAGGGTTAGTTGATTAGTCTAATGGATTTGCAATCTAGGGTTAGTTTAATCCTTTGAAGTTTAGTGATGATAGTCCAACTTAATGATTTAGATAATTAGGGCTTGGCTTTGGATTAGAGTAGGGTTTGGCTTTATATTAATTTTAGGGGTATGGTTTGGCATAGTTTAATGATTAGAGATTGGCTTTGGCTTAGGGTAAAGTTTGGGTTTGGCTTTGCGTAGTTTAAACAAGTTAAGTTGGACATCTTACTCTTCTTACTTACGGTTAACAACTTAGATGAATGTTTCATTAGTTTAAAAGGATACAACCCCTAGAACGAGACTAGTCGTGAAGGTAGATTAGCGACCTAAACTCTCACTCTTGATTAGATCTACTTTCCTATTTCAAACTACAACCAACCTTTCTTCTAAGTCTTGAATACAGATATACCGTGCTGCCAACGCTTCCATCGCCTCCCTCCCAGTGGAACACGACCCGCTTTGGCTCTTTCTGCAACGGATAGAATTGAACAACGAGAAGAATCTAACCTTCTAATTTTTTGATTATTTATTTTTATTTTTGTACATATTTATTCTCTCGTTCAAGTTTCAATCAAAATTTTGGCGTCGTTGTCGGGAAGGGAACGGCACAGTAATATCAACCCTAATTTGTTGTTTCTATTCTGCAAGGGCATAAAAAGGGAGTTTCTAACGTTAGTCTACTACACACCTAAGTTTTTAATTTAACTAGTTTTAGGTCCTAACAGAGATAGCTTAACCCTAGTTCTAATTTTAAAAAAAATTATTGACACTACATGCTGACGTGATCGAAACCTAATTAAAAAAAAGTTTAGACGCTGCATCTAGGGGCATTGTCTATTTTTCTCCCCTTTTATTTTATTGTTGGTGAGTGCTGAAGACCAAAGGTACGTGACGCATTGCATATAGAATAGGAAACACCCTTGTTTAACTTAGTTCAATATAGTGTGTTTTGATTTTTTTGTTTGACACGTACACATTTAAAACATCTTAAGGGCATAAACCATAAATAACATAAGGTGGGGATTTCATCACCCTTTCTTGGCCCACAAATCACATTCCGTGCACTCACCATCCCAGCCTTAACTAAAATTTGACTAAACATTGGCCATAGGTTGGCTTCGGACTCATTTAGGAGGTTGACCGAAGGAGGAGGTTGTTCGAAACTAACTCTTACCAAATCGGTGTCTAAGAAGGAGATTAAGGGCCGAAAGCCCAAAGGTTGGTGGTTACTTAATTAAGGAACGTCTTTGATGGATAACTTCCTGCCAACCTTGCCACCTACGTGGCCGATTAACTTGTGGTTAGGGTCGGCAATAGACCTCCCAAGGATAACCTAAAGTTAGGAGTCGTCTACGTCTAGGCTAACTTAGACTAGGATTGATTGCTTAGATTAGGACTTGATTGACTTGTTTGACTTGGGTGAACTTGTTTGTTAACTTTAGTAACTTAACTTTGCATATCAGCTTGGTCAAGAGACCTGGCTACATCTAGACTAACTAGAAACAGTTCACCACCCAAAACTAAAGATATGACTCAACAACCAATGTTGCAAGATAGGTTCTATCCTATTAGGACCTCTTTACCTTCATGTATTAGTCTTCCTGATGTTGGGGACAACCAATTTTAGTTAAAACCCAAATACATAAACACTCTTCCAATACTTTTTCGTTCGAGAGTTTGAGGAAGTATGCCTCATGATGAAAATAGCCTACTTAGGAGTAGATGCTATTAAGCTTCGCTTTGTCCCATTCGCATTGAAAGACTTAGCAAAGAAATAGGTCTATAGTCTAGAAGCCAGCTCCATATTATCATGGAATCATTTCGTCAAGGCATTCTTGAAGAAATTCTATCATGTTCATAAGACTGCTCAAATTAGGAATAGCATCTTGCAGTTTAGACAATTGCCAAATGAACCTTTTTGGAAACTCTTCGAACAGTTCAAGGACTTACTTGCTCAATGCCCTCATCATGGGATAGAAAAATGGCAACTTTGCCAATCTCTCTATGATGGTCTAGATTATTCTACTAAGACATTTCTAGAATCCATGTGCCAAGGGGGATTTTTGGGTAAAAATGAAACAGAGGGATGGGCCTTATATGAGGACTTGGCCGATATGACCATCCAATGGCAACCAAAACCAGAAAAGATTAAGTCGAATGACTCGATCGCTTCCAAAAGAGGATCATATAGCTCATAAAGCTAAATTGACAAGCATGATGCGAAAAATAGTCTTTAGAGACCAAGTTTGAGACTCTAAGAACTAGAGAGCAAGTCGTGAACCAGTCAGCCCAGCATTCCCTGTAGGTTGTACTTACTGTCAGTCCATGTCTCATGTAATGGAGGAGTGTCCAATATTTTTAACTCAACAAGAAGTCCCTGAACACTCGAATGCAGCCTTTAATAGGCCAGCCAATAATCCATATTCACCCACTTACAATCCCGGTTGGAGAAACCACCCTAACTTTGCTTGGGTCCCATAAAAGGATCAATTTAGGCCCAAATTCTCCAACCAAGCCCCACAACCTCAATATCATCAACAATTCCCAAACCAAAGTCCACCCACTTTTCAAAACCAACAAATGGAGTCAAGATTTGCATTTATGGAAAGAAAGATGGACTCCTTTTTGAAATCCTAAGAAATAGTGATGCAAACTTTGAGTAGGTTAGGGGACCAAATGAGTCAACTAGCTAGCCCTATTAGTGAAAGACAACAAGGAACCCTACCAAGTCAACCATTGTCAAACCCTAGGAACACTAGGCAGGCTAATGAAGCTTAAGACACGATTCAATGTAACTTGGTCCACACATTAAGGTCGGAAAAAGTAGTTGATAACCAAGTGATGATGCCACAAGACTCAACTCAACCATCGACCCCTTCTAGTTCCACTAATCTAGCTCGAATGAACCCTAAAAAGATCAACCAGCTGAATCGGTGCACACACCCAAAGCCCCATACCCAAATTGGCTTAAGTGTAACAATAGTGCACAAATAGAGAAAATCTTAGAAATGTTCAACGAAGTAAAGCTAAACATCCCACTTCTTGAGGCAATACAACAAGTCCCTAGTTACGCAAAGTTTCTAAAAGACATGTGCACCAAAAAGAGGAAGACTAGCGTGCCCAAAAAGGTTTTTTTAGCAACTAGCATTAGTGAGCTATTGTCCAACTAAATCCTAGTCAATTACAAGGATCCCGGTTGCCCTACCCTAGCTTGCACAATAGGTCAACCCGAAATAGGTCGAGCACTTCTTAATTTAGGTGTGAGCATTAATTAACTCCCCTCCTCCGTTTATCAACAACTTGGCTTAGACAAACTGTGCCCAACCCAAGTTACGATTCAGCTAGCCGATAGATCAATTAAGGTTCCAGAAGGAGAAATCAGCGATGTCCTAATTAGGGTTGGAGAGTTTATCTACCCAGTAGATTTCATTGTGCTAGAGACACAATCCGTGTCAAACCCTAGGTCTCAAACTCCAGTCATCATAGGTCGACCATTCCTTGCGACCGCAAATGCAATTATCAATTGCAGGAACGAATCCATGAGATTGACATTTGGAGACTTGACCAAGGAAGTCAATGTCTTCAACTTAGGTAGACAACCCTATGACATTATTGACGAACCTTTTGAGGTCAACCTCACTGAGGATATGACTAGTAAGCACAAAGACGAGATCACACTAGAATCAAAGGGTGATGAAGAGTTAGAATCTAGTGATCTCAACTCTGACGAGAATGAGCGGTCAGCAAGTCCAAGTCCTATAGAGATGGAGAATCTAAGCTTAACATCTCCACCACCGGAACCACCACCTTAAGATAATATTTTCCTTCCCTTTCTTCTTTTTCATGCATTTATGCATTAATTCATGCATTGAGGACAATGCATGAGATAAGTGTGGGGGAGGGTACTAACGCTTAACTTTTTTTTAAAAATAAAAAAAATATTTTAACATAAATTATTGACTAACTGTAGTTTGCTGTTAACATAACTCACTAACCTTAGGTTATTAACTTAACAAAAAAATTTCTTTTTATTTCTAAAAAAATAAAATAAAAAATAAAAAAATAAAAAAATATTTTACTAACCATGCTAATATAGTGATTAACTTACTAACTTTAGGTTAATATTAACTTAACAAAAATAAAAAATTATATATTTGAAAAAGGAAACAATATTTTGACTTATCTTTGAAAGAAATCCAAGTTAATCTTAAGAATTAGGAAAATCATGATTGGGAATTCTAAAAACTTGGTCAAAATAAAATAAAATGTTGGATTTTTAGGTATAGGAGAAAAAATTGAATAAGTAATTAGTCTTGATTTTTACCTTAATGAAATGTGCATACCTAATACACTTACACATCTAGGATTCTAAGACAAAGACTCTTGTGCCTTATAAAAAAAATATAATAATATAAATAAAAAAATTCACTAATTAAGCTGGATACATGTGCCTCAAGAAGCATAAGTATTCACGCCTAAAGGTGATTTTATAAATAAAGTCCTTAGTTTTGTGGCCTAGTTCACTTGAGTCGTCCGTGGGGTGTTTACTCACCCGGTGCCCTAAAATCGACCGGTTTGAGAGCCACCGACCTTAGGCTCGCTACATGGGTGAATTAGAAAGCCTAAGAAAATAAAGAAATATTATCTATATATGTACTAACACATCTAATAGTCAATTAGTTAGGTATGCGGGCCTCAAGAAGCCTTGATACTTATATAAAAGAAAATTAGATGAGTTATACATATTAGAAAATATATATTATAATAATAATAATAATAAAGTGGCATGGGAGTCCAAGTTAAAGTATCCCTAGTAAAGATTCACGTTCACAAGGATGCATATGACTTAGGGTAACAAAAGAGACTATATAAAAATTCAATTTTAATCCTTACCTAAAATTGATAACGAATTATTGTATAGAGACTAAGTTCAAGAATGAATAAAAATGATAATCCTAAAACTTATAGATTGCTTAGTTTCTTCAAACATATTTCAAATATTTCTCTCTTTTTTCAAAATAAAAAAAATTAATCACTAACATTTCCTTTTTCTTTTATGGATTTTGTCGGTGTAATCCACTGAAAACCCTCACGAGACAACAGTCGTCCTCTAGGGGTAACCTAGAGGTTTAATGTCTTATTGTACGTGCTAAGTGTAACTGTGATTCCTACGAAAGTGAGTTAGGATATGTTAGTTTTTATTTTATTTTCTTTTTTCTTTTTATTTTTACTCGAGGACGAGCAAAAAGATAAGTGTGGGCGTGTGATAGGTAGTCAAAAGTGCATATTTATCATCATATTTTTCATCATATTTTCCTACTTATTCTTTTATAAAGCACTACTACGTAACGTTTTATTGTTTAGTGTTGTGTAGGCCTTGAGTAATTAAAGAATAAATAAATGAAGCCCAATTGAAGCCAAAAGCCCACAAGAAATATGAAAATAAAGATTAAATGGGAAAATAAAGGAACCATCTTTTCTATCTCATTTAAATTTGGGTTTTAAATTAAAACCTAGAGGAAGACAAGGATAAAACAAGATGAATCATCATCCTAATTAAATATAGAAATAGATTTCTATTTGAACCAGGTTGCTTGCATCACATGATGAAGATAAAGGAGAGAAAATCTGAATTTAATTCGGATTCAGACTGAACACTCTTTAGTATTTCAATCATATTCTCTATCAAAACTCAAATTTGATGATTCAAGATGCTCCAGAAAGAAGACTTGAAGGACTAAACTCTTACCTTGATCACACTTTCAAATTCAGTCATCTGATGATCCATATTCAGTGATTAATATGATAACAAGTTGCAGATTATAATTGAATTTCTACATAAAATTCTAGATAAGTCAAATCAAGTTTGAAGATAAGAGAAGAATTCAAATTCAAAAATATTTAGCTCCTCCTATCTTCATACGCTTCCTATCCCTCTGGTTTTCTTTTATAAAAAGGACCCCTGCAGTACGTAAAAAGCACCTCATTCAGAGAGAAGAAGAATAAGGCTAGGGTTAAGGATTTAGGGTTTTTTGTTAGATTAGTTTAGCCTCTTTTGAGTCTCTTCTTTGTACTTGCTGTTGGGTTTGGTTTGGCTATCGTAAGGAGGAAGGAGAAGGAGTTCGTACCCAAGGATTGCATCAATAAAGATTATCTTTTTTTTATGTTCTTATTCTTGTTCTTTTAATTTCAAGTCTACCTTTTTATTTCTTTGTTCTTAGTTTGTTTTTGGTGTTGTGTTAATCTTTCTTCCTTCTTTTTCTTTTCTTTAAAGATCTTAAAAATAAAACGATGGATAAAACAAAAAGGATGCTAGGCTAGAATAATTTTAGGGCCCTAATCACTAGATATACTAGGGTTAGATCTAGGGTTAGTTGATTAGTCTAATGGATTTGCAATCTAGGATTAGATTAATCCTTTAAAGTTTAGTGATGATAGTCCAACTTAATGATTTAGATAATTAGGGTTTGGCTTTGAATTAGAGTAGAGTTTGGCTTTATATTAAGTTTAGGGGGATGGTTTGGCATAGTTAAATGATTAGGGATTGGCTTTGGCTTAGGGTAAAATTATGGTTTGGCTTGGCGTAGTGTAGACAAGTTAAGTTGGACATCTTACTCTTCTTACTTAGGGTTAACAACTTAGATGAATGTTTCATTAGTTTAAAAGGATACAACCCCTAAATCGAGACATGCCATGAAGGTAAATTAGCGACTTAGACTCTCACTCTTGATTAGATCTACTTTCTTATTTCAAACTACAACCAACCTTTCTTTTAAGTCTTGACTACAGATATACATTGCTGCCAACGCTTCCATCACCTCCCTCCTAGTGAAACACGACCCGCTTTGGCCCTTGCTGCAGTGGATAGAATTGAACAATGAGAAGAATCTAACCTTCTAATTCTTTAATTACTTGTTTTTATTTTTGTACATATTTATTCTCTCGTTCAAGTTTCAATCAGGTTGCTGATTAGTCTCTAATTTTGCATAATTTTCATCACATACTCACATTTATTTGATAATAAATTCTGCTAATAATACCTTGCTTCCTTGATTCTAGGTCCATGGTGTTCAAATGAAGAAGAAGACCTAAATCACCATTTAATTGGTGATTAAGATCCTACCAAGTAGCCATTGACCTTAGAGTGAAGATTTTGTCAGCCTAGGGAGTCAAATCGCAAATCCAGGAGTACAGGTGGTCAGAAGACAGTCTGGGCGACGCGCTACCCAAAATTGGGCGCGCGCGCGCTTCAGTTTTTGGCCACGTGCTGTGCACGTGGCCCCTGCCTATAAAAGCCCCCCAGGGGTCTTCAGTGAAGCAGAGCAGAGTTTAAGCAAATTTTGTAATCTTGTTTTTAGTTTGTAGTTGTTGTTGTTGTTCTTCTTCTAGTTTTAGGTTTTAGCCATTAAAGTGAAAGAGAGAGAGTGTGTAAAGTGTTGTATTTGAAGGGTGACAAGATAATACAAGTACTACTTCTCTTCCTTCTTTCCATTTACTTGTCTTTGCATTTACTTTTACTTGTTGTAGTGTAACTTCTTTCTTCTCCACTTCTTCTCTTTACTTTGTTGTAGTGTAACTTCCTCTCTTTAACTTTTCTTTTCTTTTGTTTCTTGTAGTGTAACTCCCTCTTTTCACTTCTTTTACTTTGTTGTTTCTTTTACTTTTATGGCTAACTAACTTGTTCATTTAGCATGGCTAACTAACTACTAACCCACTAATTTCTAACACTTGTTTGATAACCCGCATGAGTCAATAGTGCCAAACAAGCCTTGTGCAAATGAGAGTTATGGCATCTTAAGACGAGGGTTCTAACTCTAATTTACCTACAAGTATCTACTTTCTTATACTTCATGCTTTATGAGTTTTGATGATCTATGAGTTGTATACTTTACTTGTTATTGTAAGTTAGAGACTTTTCCTCTTAACTTTGCCGATACCAATAGTGCACTCGAGTCTTCCCTTATTCTCGCCTTCTATCGGATCTTGATAAGGGAATGTCCGAGTTTTTGCCGTGTAAGGCTAAGTTTTAGGATGAACTTTCACTCGATTTTCACGTGAATAGTTCCAATGCACAATGGTTGTGTTTGCCTATGATCCATCGTGAGGCTATCTTCAAAAAGTTAGAAATTAGTGGGAGCACTTAGTAGAAAGTTAGCCATGCATTTTTACAACTAATAAAAAAATCACTTTTACAAACCACCAAAACATTTTCCAACAATTCTTTTAAACAACTTCTTTCACTTTTCAATTCTTTATTTGGAAACAAGAACTTTCTTTCGTCTTGAACATAAAAGCCGCATCAAGCTTCCATCGCTCTCCCTCCTTGTGGATACGACCCGTATAGCCACTTCGCTACTACGGAAGAATCGCAAACGCAGTAACATCAACCCACACTTCCTTCTCTTATTTTAGTGCTTGCTTTATGCCGATCAAATTTGGCGCCGTTGCCAGGGAGGGAACGGCTTTATTGTTCACTACTAAAGATTGTTCTTTTTGTGTGTAGGAGAAGTACCAAGGAGCTCACTATCGCGGGAAGCAAAAGAGGTGGCCAAGGACATTGCGCGAGGACTCATTTGCCCTCAGAAAAATTCGTGTAAAAGCGAGTTTTTCCGATTGAAGTACTAACAAACTTGTTTGCAGGGTTGCCGAAAGCCGCTAAAAAAAAATATTTTGCTTTCTAAATTTGTAGTTTTCTTGGATGCTTCACCTATATGCACGTGTAATAAATTCAACAGAAATTCACTTGTTGCTTAATTGAAATTGGATTAGACTTTTGCATTAGGGCACGTGTCTATTTCAATTCATTTCAATTTCTGTTGAAGAGTGCTGGAGATAAGGTACGTGTGCATTCATATAGAATAGGACTAACATTTTGAAGTGATTTACTGCTTTGAGTGTTACCTTATTGTGAATAAACTGTACACTTGCACAATTGACTTTAAGGGCAAAACCCAAATAAACAAGATAAGGTGGGGATTTCATCACCCTTCCTTAGCCCAAAAATCATCTCCAAGTGCACTCACATTTTCCCAAGCTTAACTAAAAATCAATAGACGTTGGCCCTAGGGACATCTCGGACTCACTAAGAGATTAACCGAGGTTGGAAATTGTAAAAACTATACTCCTGCAAAATCGGTGTCTAAGGAAAGTGGATTGAGAGGTAAAGCCTCGAAAGCTCCGTGGTTTGGCATAATTAGGCCCGTGGCTCTGCCCGGATACCTCCCCCTGAGCTTTGCCCTTTCCTGGCCGATTAGCTTGTAGTCGAGTTCCTGCAACAACCTTCCCCGGAGAATCGACCAGTTAGGAGTCGTCTAGGTCCAGGTACCTAGACTAAGGCTTGTGGTTGTTTTTCTTTCTTTTGTTTATTTTTAGTTCTTTTTTCGATTGTTTGTTGTCTTCACGTTGGTTGTGGTGTGCTGCATGCAAGAGTGGGTGAGAGATCCGTCAACTTCCAGATTAACAAGAAACACTTCTCTACCCTTGCATCCAGAACCGGTGATGGCGTCACTTCAGGATAGATTTTACCCGATCAGAACTTCACTTCCATTTTGCATAAAACTTCCTGAAGCAAACGGTAATAATTTTGAGTTAAAGCCCCAATTCATTAACACTCTTCCCAAATTTCATGGCTTAGAATCAGAGGACGCATACTTCATTTGTTAGGGAATTTGAAGAAGTATGCCTCATGATGCGTATACCCCAGCTAGGAGACGATGCCGTCAGGTTACGTTTCATCCCTTTTTCCCTAAAGGACCTAGCTAAGAAGTGGTTGTACAGCTTGGCGGCAGATTCAGTCACGACCTGGGATGATTTTGTCAAGGCCTTCTTGAAGAAATTCTACCCCATTCACAAGACTGCCCTCATTAGGAAGAACATCATGCAGTTTAAGCAAGACCCGAGCGAACCATTTTGGAGATACTTTGAGCGATTCAAAGATCTCCTCGCTCAGTGCCCTCATCATGGCGTGGAGAAATGGCGTCAATGCCAGATTCTCTACGATGGTCTAGATTATCAGACTAAAACCCTGTTAGAAACGATGTGTCAGGGAGGGTTCTTGCAGAAGGATGAGAATCAGGGTTGGGATTTATTTGAGGACTTAGCGGAGAGAAAACCCTGCAATGGGAGCCAGCCTCGGAAAAACCTAGGAATTCACAATCTATAGCTTCAAGAGGAGGGCTCCTATCTCTAGAATCATCCATAGCTGCCGAGGCTAAGATTGCTACCCTGATGAGAAGGATAGAGGCTCTAGAAACAAAAGAGCCTGCTAGTGTCAACCAGATCAACCCACCACCAATTCACAATTCGGGTTGTTCGTATTGTCAGGCACCGAACCATGTCTTTGAAGAGTGCCCTATTTTCCATGCCCAACAAGTGCCACCAGTACATGAACGCGGCTTACTCACGGCCGCTTCACAACCCCTACTCGCAGACCTACAATCCTGGCTGGAGGAATCACCCAAATTTCTCCTAGGCCCCAAGCAATCCTCCCAGACCTAATTTTTCCAACAACTTTCACCATCCTGCTCCTCCACCACCTTTTCCCAGTCAAGCCCCATCTCCTCCTCCCAAGGATCTCCAATGGAAAAGAAAATCAGTAAATTGGAGGAGAGCATAGAGGCTTTCATTAAGTCCCAAGCCGCTTTTATGCAGAATCAGGGACAAACTCTGAACAGTCATTCACAGGCCATATCAAGTTTGGAATTGCAGATTGGCCAGTTAGCTAGCTCCCTAAGTGAGAGACCTAAGGGTACTTTGCCTAGTCAGCCACTAGTTAACCCAAAAACCTCCAACCAAGCATATGAAGTTTAGGATCCATCAATTAACCAGTGTAATGATGTTCACACACTGAGATCTGGAAAGAAGGTAGACAACCAGGTCTACCAACAGAAGAGTCCAGTCCATCCTGATCCCACTCAAGCCTCCACCTCTGCTAGTTCCTCCCTATCCGCTCCACAAACATCTGACGAGGACAAACCTGCTGAACAAGTTCATAAGTCTGTAGCACCCTTTCCCGATAGGCTTAGGAACAACAATAAAAATATGCACATGGAGAAAATGCTAGAGATGTTCAACCAGGTCAAGTTAAATGTGCCACTTCTAGACGCTATCCAACAAGTCCCGGCTTATGCCAAATTTCTGAAGGATATGTGTACTAAGAAGAGAAAGACCAATGTGCCCAAGAAAGTGTTCTTGGCCACTAACATAAGCGAAATTCTGTCTGGTCCCATTCCGGTGAAATACAAGGATCCCGGATGTCCTACCATTTTCTGCACCATAGGACAGACCGAAATCAGTAGAGCGCTTCTTGACCTAGGAGCAAGTATCAACTTGCTGCCTCTCTCAGTATACCAGCAGCTTGGGTTGGGTGAGCTAAGCCCAACTCGAGTCACCATTCAGCTAGCTGACCGATCTGTGAAGATTCCTAAGGGGGAAATCACAGACGTCCTCATCCGGGTCGGGGATTTCATTTACCCCATTGACTTCGTTGTGCTTGAGACCCAACCTGTGTCCAATCTTAGGTCTCAAACTCCCGTCATTTTAGGGCGCCCATTCCTTGCTACAGCCAATGCCATAATCAACTGTAGGAACGGGTCCATGCGATTAACTTTTGGAGATATGACGAAGGAAGTTAATGTCTTCAATCTTGGAAGACAGCCTAGGGATGTCAATGATCAGACATTTGAGGTCAATTCTATTGAAAACCTGACCAGTGAGCATGAGGAATGCATGGAGATAGAAACTGAGGCAGAGTTTGATCTGGAGGCTGAGGATTTCAATTTAGACCAGATCGTAGATTCAGCAGTGGATTGGGCATCAAGCCCCAGTGTACCCCATCCTAGGATCGAAAGCCCAGAGATTCCCTCCAATGAAGCAACACCTTCCCTAGAGCTGAAAGCCCTACCTGAACATCTCAAGTACGCCTACCTGGGCGAAAAGGACACCTTACCAGTCATCATAGCATCCCACCTGACTGAGCAACAAGAGGACAGCTTAATGTCTATTCTGGAAAGACATAGGGAAGCCATTGGATGGACAATGAAGGACATCAAGGGAATAAGTCCAGCCATAGTGCAACATAGAATCCATTTAGTTGATGAAGCAATCCCTAGGAGGGACCCACAACGCAGGCTTAACCCTCTCATGCAAGAGGCAGTGAAGGCTGAAATTCTGAAACTATTAGATAATGGGATCATTTATCCCATTTCTGATAGCCAATGGGTTAGCCCGGTTCATGCGGTCCCAAAGAAGGCTGGCTTTACGGTAGTAGAAAATGAGAAAAAAGAGTTGGTACAAACAAGCTTGCCTACCAAGGTTCATGTTTGTATCGACTACAGGAAGTTGAATGCTGCTACCCGTAAAGACAATTTCCCGCTACCCTTCATCGACCAAATGCTTGAGCGTTTGGCTGGACATGAGTACTACTGCTTTCTGGATGGGTACTCGGGATACAATCAAATCCCCATTGCTGCAGAAGACCAGGAAAAGACAACGTTCACTTGCCCGTTCGGAACCTTTGCTTATAGGCGCATGCCTTTTGGATTGTGCAATGCTCCTGCAACGTTCCATCGGTGCATGCTTAGTTTGTTCTTTGATATGGTGGAACGTTTTCTTGAGATTTTCATGGATGACTTCTCCATCTACGGAGATTCATTTGATCAATGTCTTCATCACTTAGAGTTAGTGCTACAAAGATACATTGAGAAGAACCTAACTCTAAACTGGGAAAAATGTCATTTTATGGTGAGACAGGGGATTGTCTTGGGCCATGAGATTTCGAGGAGAGGCATAGAAGTGGATAAGGCTAAGGTAGAAGTGATTGCTAAGCTCCCACCACCCAAAAGCATCAAGGATATTAGATCCTTTTTAGGGCATGCTGGGTTCTACCGACGGTTCATTAAGGACTTTAGCAAAATTGCGAGGCCCTTAACTAACCTGCTCGCTAAGGACGTGCCCTTTGACTTCAATGATGAATGTTTCAAGTCTTGGGGAGGCTTAAGCAAGAATTGATTTCTGCACCTATCATTTCTGCTCCTAATTGGGCCCAGCCATTTGAAATCATGTGTGATGCATCTGATTTTGTAATTGGTGCTGTTCTAGGACAGCGCATCGATAATAGGCAGCACGTGATTTACTATTCGAGTAGGACCTTGAATGACGCCCAACAGAACTATACAACGACTGAGAAGGAATTCTTGGCCGTTGTCTTTGCGTTAGAAAAATTCCGGCCCTACTTGTTAGGTTCGAAAACGGTGATTTTCACGGATCACTCGGCTCTGAAATACCTCAAGACCAAGAAGGAAGCAAAAGCCCGACTGATTCGGTGGATCCTTTTGCTTCAAGAATTTGACTTAGAAATCCGGGATAAACGAGGTATTGAAAATGTGGTTGCTGATCATCTTTCACGAATTCCGAATGCACCAACCATCCAAGCTCCGATCAATGAGGATTTCCCTGATGAGCACATCCTAGCCATTCTCCAAGAACCCTGGTATGCTGACATCATTAATTAACTGGCCACGGGACAGTTACCCGCTGACTGGACAAAGCAAGACCAATACCGCTTCTTTGCCCAAGTACGGTACTTCTTCTGGGAAGAACCGTATCTTTTTAAGTATTGTCCAGACCAAATAATTAGACGATGCATACCCGAGGAGGAATAGAGGAGTGTGCTCAGCTTTTGTCATGATCTTGCATGCGGAGGACACTTCGGTCCCCGTAAGACTACAGAGAAGGTTCTACAAAGTGGGTTCTACTGGCCCACTTTGTTCAAGGATTCATATCATTTTTGCAAGTCATGTGCAAATTGTCAGAAAATCGGAAAAATTTCTAGAAGAGACATGATGCTCCTGAACCCAATCCTTGAAGTTGAAATCTTTGATGTTTGGGGTATCGATTTCATGGGGCCATTCCCCAACTCCTTCGGTAACCAATCATTTTAGTTGCTGTTGATTATGTCTCTAAATGGGTAGAAGCTGTGCCGATCAAGACGAATGACAACAAAGTGGTTGTCAAATTTCTTAAAGATAACATCTTCTCCCGATTTGGCACCCTGAGAGCGATAATTAGTGATAATGGATCACATTTCTGCAACAGAGTTTTTGAAACTCTGATGCGAAAATATTCCATCAATCACAAGTTATCAACCCCGTATCATCCCCAGACAAATGGGCAGGTAGAAGTCACCAACCAACAGATCAAGCTCATTCTGGAAAAGACTGTCGGACAAAACCGAAAGGATTGGTCAGTTAAGCTCAATGATGCATTGTGGGCTTACCGTACCGCATTTAAGACAGTTCTGGGGATGTCTCCTTACAGACTCGTGTTTGGAAAATCCTGTCATCTGCCAGTAGAGTTAGAACACGGGCCCTCTGGGCAATTAAGCAACTCAACTTTGATTTGAGTAAGGCCGGTGAACTTAGGAAACTGCAGATTTCAGAATTAGAGGAGATACGGAATGAAGCTTACGAGAATGCACGAATCACCAAGAGCAGGACCAAACTTTTCCATGACCAATTCATAACCCGGAAAAACTTTGCCCCGGGAGATAGGGTTTTGCTGTACAATTCTAGGCTTCATATTTTTGCAGGGAAACTAAAAACTCGTGGTCGGGACCATTCATTGTGCGCACTGTTTTCCCACACGGTGCTGTGCTTATTGCCGACCCTAAAAATAACATGGAATTTAAAGTGAATGGGTAAAGACTGAAGCCCTTCTTGACCACTGAGCCGATGATTCCAGATGATAGTGTGCTGACTCTTTTTGCCCCATCATACACCTAACCCCACCAAAAACCAAAAAAAAATTGTTTATATGCATACCCCGTGTACATTCTTTCGCCTATTTGCACTTGGCCGGCCCGAGTCCACGAAGACGGTAACATCATTCCTTCCCCCTATTTATTGCATTTGCATCTGCGTTCATTGAGGACAATGCATTAGAAAGGTGTGGGGGGGTGCTAACACTTTTTTTTTCTTTCTCTTCTTTCTTCCTTCTTTCAAAAAAAATCTCAGATTGAAAAGAAATTTCATACTCTTTATAAAAATACCAAAAGATTGTAGGAATTATGGGAACCTTAGTAATAAATCTTTATTTTTGCCTAAGTAAACAAGAAAGAATGGTTTGACTAAAAAGATAGGAGGGATAAGGAAAATAATTCATACATTTTATTTAGCCTTAGTAGAATATGCATAATTCACACACACATGCTTGGGATTTAGAGACACAACTCTGAAAAAAAAAGAGCTGGATAATTATGCCTTAAGAAGCATGATTACTCACGCTGAAAAAAAAAGAGAAGCTGGATAATTATGCCTCAAGAAGCATGATTACTCACGCTAAAAAAAAATAAATAAATAAAAATAAAAATCCTATAAATAAATCTTGATTTCGTGGCCTACTCCACTTGCATATTTGATCTGAAGGGTGTTTTTCCACCTGGTACCCTAAGACCATCTGGTTTGGGAGTCATCGGTTTGATATGTGTTACATAAGTGAAGTAGAAAGCCTAATGGAACCAGAATAATAAGTAAATATTAATAAAATTAAATGATATTTAAGGTTGAGTTGAAAAATCCCAAGCACATCACACTTACACATTATGCATATCTATCTAAAGCAAAATAAAAGAATGAGTTAGAAGTACAAGATCCTTTCAAAATTTAAAGAAAAACCAAAGTTTCTTCTTTTATGAAGGCTAAAGTATAAGAGGACTTATGAGGGTTAAACCTAATTCTTACATCATTCGGTCATTTTTACTTAGATGATTGAAACTTCATTTTCAAAAAAAAAAATCTTCTAACAACTAACTTCTTGTCTTTACTTATTGGATTTTGTGGGTGCAATCCGCTGAAAACCCTCAGGAGACAACACTCCTCCTCTAGGGGAAACTAGAGGTTTAAAGGCTTATTGCACATGCTCAGTGCAATCGCGTCACCTGCGAAAGTGGTATAATAATTCTCTTATTTTTGTTTTGCTCGGGACGAGCAAAAGATAAGTGTGGGGGTGTGATTAGTCTCTAATTTTGCATAATTTTCATCACATTCTCACATTTATTTGATAATAAATTCTGCTAATAATACCTTGCTTCCTTGATTCTAGGTCCATGGTGTTCAAATGAAGAAGAAGACCTAATCACCATTTAATTGGTGATTAAGATCCTACCAAGTAGCCATTGACCTTAGAGTGAAGATTTTGTCAGCCTAGGGAGTCAAATCGCAAATCCAGGAGTACAGGTGATCAAAAGACAGTCTGGGCGACGCGCTACCCAAAACTGGGCGCGCGCCGCCCTGACTTGGACGTGGAAACGCGGCCAAAGCCGCGTTTCCGCGGCCATCTTGGCGCGCGCGCTTTAGTTTTGGGCCACGTGCTGTGCACGTGGCCCCCTTTGCCCTGGTGCCTATAAAAGCCCCCCCAGGGGTCTTCAGTAAAGCAGAGCAGAGTTTAAGCAAATTTTGTAATCTTGTTTTTAGTTTGTAGTTGTTATTGTTGTTCTTCTTCTAGTTTTAGGTTTAGCCATTAAGTGAAAGAGAGAGAGTGTGTAAAGTGTTGTATTTGAAGGGTGACAAGATAATACAAGTACTACTTCTCTTCTTCTTTCCATTTACTTGTCTTTGCATTTACTTTTACTTATTGTAGTGTAACTTCTTTCTTCTCCACTTCTTCTCTTTTACTTTGTTGTAGTGGAACTTCCTCTCTTTAACTTTCTTTTCTTTTGTTTTCTTGTAGTGTAACTCCCTCTTTCCACTTCTTCTACTTTGTTGTTTCTTTTACTTTTATGGCTAACTAACTTTTTCATTTAGCATGGCTAACTAACTACTAACCCACTAATTTCTAACACTTGTTTGATAACCCGCATGAGTCAATAGTGCCAAACAAGCCTTGTGCAAATGAGAGCTATGGCATCTTAAGACGAGGGTTCTAACTCTAATTTACCTACAAGTATCTACTTTCTTATACTTCATGCTTAATGAGTTTTGATGATCTATGAGTTGTATACTTTACTTGTTATTGTAAGTTAGAGACTTTTCCTCTTAACTTTACCGATACCAATAGTGCACTCGAGTCTTCCCTTATTCTCGCCTTCTATCGAATCTTGATAAGGGAATGTCCGAGTTTTTGCCATGTAAGGCTAAGTTTTAGGATGAACTTTCACTCGATTTTCACGTGAATAGTTCCAATGCACAAGGGTTGTGTTTGCCTATGATCCATCGTGAGGCTATCTTCAAAAAGTTAGAAATTAGTGGGAGCACTTAGTAGAAAGTTAGCCATGCATTTTTACAACTAAGAAAAAAATCACTTTTACAAACCACCAAAACATTTCCAACAATTCTTTAAAACAACTTCTTTCACTTTTCAATTCTTTATTTGGAAACAAGAACTTTCTTTCGTCTTGAACATAAAAGCCGCATCAAGCTTCCATCGCTCTCCCTCCTTGTGGATACGACCCGTATAGCCACTTCGCTACTACGGAAGAATCGCAAAAGCAGTAACATCAACCCACACTTCCTTCTCTTATTTTAGTGCTTGCTTTATGCCGATCAGTTGCCAAACCCTAACATAGAAAAACGACCTCGCACCAGCACAGGCATCACGCTGGCAGAAAAAAACGTCCTGCCGCTGCCGTGGCGTGTCAGATGTCGATTTTTGAAATATTTTTCTGGGATATTTTTCTTCGATTTTTCAAATTATTTTTAAAAAATGTACTTTTCTAAAAAATGCTCTAATAATAGTAATTAAAACCGACCGAAGGGATGTTTTCTCTAGTGACTTCTTCACAAAATTGTGTCTGTCTGTTTGTCTGTCTTTCGCCTCTCTCGGTCTCAGCCTCTCCCTCCCTTGCTCTGATCCCCCGCCCGCCAACTCCTCTTCCCCTTCTTTCTCTCTCTGGATCTCTGCCTCTTTCCCTTTCCGCCTCCCTTATCCCCCTCTCCCTCCACTTATCCTTCTCCCTCTCTCTCGCGCTCTCTCCACGCTCCCGTCTCCGCCCTCCTCTCTCCCTCTCGTCGTCACCGTCCCCGTTGGTTTCCCACCACCCGATGGCGATATAGTAGTCAAAATTGATTGAAGGGAGGTTTTCTTCCGTGACTCCTATAAAAACTTTGTCTGTTCATTCATCTTCCATCTTCATTCGCGAGAGAGAGAGAGAGAGCAGTGTCGACTTCTTTCTTCTTCTTCCTCTCTCAGCTCCCCCTCCTTCTTCCATCTTCTTTTTCTCCCCTTCTCATCCTGACCTATCAGTCAATTTCTCACCGATAGCGACAATATACCAGTAATCAAAACCAACCGAAGAGAAGTTTTCTCCTGTGACTTATTCACGAATTTTTTCCTTCCGTCTGTCTTCAGCCGATAGAAAGTTCCCCTCTTTTTCATCCCTCCTCCTCCCTCTTTCTCTCTCTCCCCTCCCGTTCCTCCATCCTCCACCCCTCAACCCCTGCTGTGCCCCCTTCTGCCCTCCTCTTCTCCCTCGTCCTCCTCCTCCCTTCGCTTTGTCTCCGCCGCTTTGTCAGTCAGTTTTCACTGCTGATGGAGCGATGTACTAGTAATAATAATAATAATCAAAACCGACCAGAAGGGGTTTTCTCTCGTTACTCATATAAAAACTTTGTCCGGCCGTCTGTCTTCATCCAAGAGAGAGAGTAACGTCGATTCCCTCCTTCTTTCTCTTTCAGCTCCCCTTTTTCTTCCTCCTCTTTCCTCTCTCCCTTCTCCCCCTTCTCTTGACCGATCGATCGATTTCTCATCAACAACGATGGTATATTAGTAACAAACTATTAAAAACTGACCGAAAGGAATATTTTCTCTCATAACTTATATAAAAACTATGTCCGTTTGTGCCTTCATCTTCATCTGTGATAGAGAAAGAGAGACGTCTACCGCTTTTTCCTCTCTCTCCCCCTATCTCCTTCCCATACTTCTTTTTTTTCCTCTCATCTTTCCTCTATTTGATCGGTTGGCTTCTCATAGACACAACGGTACACCAGTGAAGGATCAAGTCTGTTGTGACAGCTACAACAACCTGATGAGGATCTCATGAATCTCCCAAACACGAAGAACAATCCCAAACAGCACAAAACAATCACCAGAAGAAAGCACTAGCGCAAACAAACAATTAATGAGGTTCGGCCTCAATGCCTACGTCCTCGGGGCAATCGAAAGAGAGATTAATTTACTTGGAAGATGATTACAATTGCTAGCAGCCTCTTTGAGTGCAAGAGAGCTCCAACAAGTTCCAGCAATCAGATTCTTAACTTAGAAAATAGCCTCAGCCTTAAATACAAACAGCTTTCTTAATCTGCACTCGCAGCCCGCACCCGCTTGTCGGTCGACCGGGCGGTCGACCGACCCCTTCCACCGGTCAACTGGTCGGTCGACTGGGTGCCCAACAGAGAGTTGGGTTCTTTCAGTCAGTCGACCGGGCGGTCGACCGAGCTCCAACTTGTGCATGTTATGCACGTCGGTCGACCGAACTTCTGATCCTGTGGGCGGTCGACCAGGCCGGTCGACCGGCCAACCTGTTTCCTCCTGCTGCTGCTATTTTCTGCTGCTGTTTCCTTCGTCTTTTCGTCGTCAACTTCCTCGGCGATCACCTCGACGACCCCTCGGCAATCCATGTCAACTTCCTCAGCAATATTCTCTCTTTCCAACAATTCTCCACCTCGGTGAAGATTCCCAAATCTGAGCCGAACTGTCCATCGACTCGAGAGCGGCTGCACCCGTGTGGTTGCCTACGTACCCTGCCCAAGGGATCAAGCCGTCCGTAGTTCATCCAAATGAGCTTCAGCAAGCTCAAGCTACCCGAAGGACATGGAGCAAAGCTTTGCAATGTGCAAACTTCACTCCCGACACCACCTTTGTAAGCATGTCGGCTGGATTCTCCGAAGTGTGAATCTTCAAAGTTCGATGTCACCCTCTTCTAGAATCTCCCGAACGAAGTGATACCTGACATCAATATGCTTCGTCCTTGCATGATAGACTTGGTTCCTGGCCAAGTAGATGGCGCTCATGCTGTCACAGTTTATCTTCAGCAGATCCTGTTCCACGCCCAAGTCATCAAGCAACCCCTGAAGCCAGATCGCCTCCTTCATGGCCTCTGTCATAGCCATATACTCAGCCTCTGTGGTCGACAAAGCGACGGAAGACTGCAGTGTGGAGCGCCAACTCACCGGTGCCTGTGAGAATGTGAAGACATATCCCGTTGTCGACCGGCGCTTGTCAAGATCACCTGCATAGTCTGAATCAACATACCCTATGCATTCTTGCTTTCCAGTGTTATTCTTCTCAAACACTAGGCCTACATCAATTGTTCCTTTGATGTACCTCAAGATCCATTTCACAGCTTCCCAATGACCCTGTCCCGGATCATGCATGTATCGACTCACCATGGAGACGACCTGTGATAGATCTGGTCTCATACACACCATAGCGTACATCAAGCTACCCACCGCACTGGCATACGGAACGTGAGACATATACTCACGTTCTTGAGCACTCCTCGGAGACATATTTGCAGACAATTTGAAGTAAGGAACCATAGGTGTACTTATAGACTTGGTATCCTTGTTGATATTGAACCTCTGCAATACCTTCTCCAAATAGCCCTTTTGAGTCAAACTCACCCTGCCAACTCTCCGGTCTCTAGTGATCTCCATGCCCAATACTTTCCTAACTTCGCCCAGGTCCTTCATCTCAAACTCTGACGACAGATTCTTCTTCAGAGCATCAATAGCAGATCTCGACCTCGAAGCAATCAACATATCATCCAAATAAAGAAGTAGATAGATATATTCACCTGATGGTAGCCTGTTGTAGTACACACATGGATCATAGTGGCTACGTGTGTACTTCTTCTTCCTGATGAAGCTATCAAATCGCTTGTACCACTGTCTAGGCTGCTTCAAACCGTACAGCGACTTCTTTAGCTTGCATACTAACTCTCCTTCCCTGCAGTCTTGTAAACTGTAGGCTGTGTCATATAGATCTCCTCCGCTAGATCGCCGTGGAGAAAGGCGGTCTTCACATCAAGTTGGTCAAGGTCCAACTCATTCTGCGCAACCAAGGCTAAAAGAATACGAATTGACGAATGTTTAACCAGAGGAGAGAATACCTCATTGTAGTCAATTCCTTCCCTCTGAGCATAGCCTTTAGCCACTAACCGAGCCTTGTAGCGCACCGCATCTTGGAGAGATCCTTACTTCTTAGCATACACCCACTTGCATCCTATAGCCTTCTTCCCTTTGGGCAACTTGGTGAGTTCCCATGTGTCGTTCTTGTAGAGAGATTGTATCTCTTCATTCATGGCCTCTTTCCACATCCTCGCTTTCGAACTGATCTCAGCTTCTCTGAAGGTAGATGGAATAGCCTCCTCAATGACTGGAAGTGCATATTCTAAGACCATATCAATGGTGAGCCAACCTGGTCTCCTAGTGTTCCTCCTTGGTCTGTCAACTACAGTAGGATCGGGAACAGTACTCATGACCTGTTCTTGACCCTGTTCCTCATCTTCAGCACCTTCTTCAACTGTCTGATCACTGCCCTGTGTCACCTCAGGAATGATCCGAACTGATGCTGATTCCACTAGAGATGGTAGATCTGCATCAATCTCCACCTGCTGCAATAGCTCCTTAGTCCTGCTGGTCTCCACCTGCTGAGATACCGTAGGCTTCATCAAAGAAGCCTCATCGAACGTGACATCCCTGCTGAGTATGAACTTGTTGTCCGTTTGGTCCCAAATCTTGAACCCCTTGGTTCCTCGCTTGAAGCCAACGAACACCCCCTTCTTTGCTCTTGGGTCCAACTTGTCTTCTCTGACATGGTAGTAGGCTGGACATCCAAAGACCCGTAGCAAATCATAGTCACCAGCAGCTTTTCCTGACTAAGCTTCTATTGGCCCGAAGGCCCATCACTCTAGTTTTGATGATGATCAACTCATGTAGTTATAGTACTAATGATCTTGTGTTTAATTAGTGACAGATTTATGATCAAGATCTTAGTAGGTGCATAGCTTCAACAAAGGATTTGAAGTCAAGTTTTGGAGCTAGCACGGTTTGATCCAAGAGCCATTGGATCGTGTTTGGACCAAGTCAAGAAGATGAGAAGGCTTCAAGTGAAGACTTCAAGAAGATGAAGACTTGAGTCTAGGTTTATTTTTAGAAGATTTGTTTTTAGATAAAATGTAAAGGATAGAGTGTTGGCCCAATGGCCTTCCACTCTAGTTTTGATGATGATCAACACTCATGTAGTTATGTTTACTAATATTCTTGTGTTTCTAAGTTTCAGATCATTAACAGGATATTAGTTGGTGATTAGCTTCAACAAGGAGTTTAGAAGCTTTTCATGTTGATTCCGGTGCCAAAGCTTAAAGATCATACCTTTGCACTTGGAGAATCACGGAGTTTTGGAGCAAGTCTACTTGAAGATGAAGATCGTCAAGAAGACTTAGGTATCCTAGTTTAGATAGAGTTTTAGATCCATTTGTAAAGCTTAGTATAGTTGATATGCTCAAGTGCACAAAACACACACGTTTTATGATTTGGTTTTTGGTTTTCATGAATAATAGATCAAAACAAGTTTACCTTATACCTATGTATATTAGATATGTTCTAGATATACATACATGCTTTAAACTTGCTAGACAAACTTATTTGACTATCCTATTCATGTTTTGGAAAAATCAAGTTTGATAAAAATACAAGTTTTGTTTTTGATAAAATTTGCAAGACACAAAAATAAATTGATATGTTGATATATTGTCTTGAAATTTTATCACAGGTGTATGTTTAATATAAAATGATAAAACAAATTTTGTGAATTTTTAGAAGTGTTAAAAGATTTTTAGAAAATATTTTACACTGTTTTTCTGACCCTGCACTGTGCCTGCCAGGCCAGTTCGGTCGACCGGACCGGTCGACCGCACCAAGTGGCCGGTCGACCGGGTCGGTCGACCGATGTGCACAATCGTGCACGCTGGCGACACATGTAGTCGGTCGACCGGACCGGTCGACCGAGTTGAGAGCTCTGCTCTCGGGAATTTTCGGTCGACCGGACCGGTCGACCGCTGCTGCCCAACGGTCACATTTTTGACCGTTGGCGGTCGACCGGGCCGGTCGACCGGCAGTTGGTCAGACTGCCACATCAGCCTAACGGCTAGTTTTTCCTAGGGGCCATATATACCCCATTTCTCCATTGTTTTGGCTAAGATTTTTAGAGCTAAAAATTCCAGACCTTCTCTATTGTTTGAAAGAGTTTTTAAAGGGTTTTAAGCCAAAAAGATTTCATCTTATTTGTTTTTGGGTTTTTGGAAAATCAAAGAAAACTAGGTTTTGGGATTTTGATTTGATCTTTTATTTCTATCATATACAAGAGATTTCCCAAGTAGTTTTTCTTGTTGCTTGTTTCCAAAAACACATAGTTTCCACACTTGAGCCATATCTTCTATCCTAAACTATTAGGATCTTGTTTTGTGGAAAAAGAGAAAAAGAGAGAGTTTGAGGTTGTTGTTGTAAACCTCTTGTGTTGTAACCTCCTTTTATTTGTGAATCTCTCTTCGGTAGAGGTGATCGGAGTGGTATTGGTTTGGATCCCTCAAGTGTGAGGTGATTGGGATTGTGTTTGTAAGCCTCTTAGGTAGAGGTGTGGTTGTTGGTTGACACCTCTAGTGTGAGGTGTTGTGGTTTGTATTGAGAGAGGAGTTCGGTACTCCTTGGGTTGTAAGAAATCCTCTTCGGTAGAGGTTCCCTCGGTGGGAGTTGAGATAGTGGAAATCCTACACGGTGGTGTAGGCGGGGATGTAGAGCAAGGTGCTCGAACCTCGAAACAAATCTGGTGTTTGCGTTTTGATCCATTGTCTCTCTAACCCTTACTCTCTTTACTTTGTGCAAAGCATCATACTCATCATCATATCATACTTGCTTGAGTTGAGCATTGATTCATTCATATCTTATACATTACTTGTGTTGCCTTGCATCTTTTATATTGCATTTCAATCTTATATGCTTGGCTTGATTGTGTGCATTTCATTGCTTGGATTGCTTGTGTGTGTGTGCCTAACTTATACTCATCCAACAAGAGCTTCACATAGCGCCTCAACCATTTCAAGGGGAATCAAGGGGAGTTAGTCCAGAGCCTCGCAAGGGGAATTCGGCTACACTTGTTGTATTGTATTAGTTTGTGCATAATTTGCATTAGCTTCCGCATTTAGCGCACTTAGTTTGCATTAAGTTTCTTAGATTAGCACTTACACCTATTCACCCCCCCTCTAGGTGTTTTTTCAATTGGTATCAGAGCTAGTGCTCCTGATACTTAGGCTTAACATCCTAGGAGTGATCCATTTGCTTGCTAATCTCACTTGCATTTGTTTGTTTGCACATTCATAGTTTACCATGGACTTCATGACCCCTCCTAGCTTTGACCCTTCCAACATTGATGTTTGGAAGTATAGGATGTCCATGTACCTAAAGACCCTAGGTTGCATGTCTTCCTTGCCGCCACCAAGAGATGTTATCTTGGTGATTGCAATCATATAGGGGCCAATGCACAAGCCCTAGAGGCTATTAGAAGCACACTTCCTAAAGATTATCTTTTATGTATTTCTAATCTTGATTCCGCTTTTGCAGTGTGGAACAAGTTGACAACAACCACCACCTCCAAGCTTCAATTGCCAATCCAAGAAGAGGAATCTAGTGGAGAATCCGATCCACAATGCTTCATGGTCCAAGGGAATGACTCCCTTGAGGTACAATCGGAAACTCAACTAGATAGTAATGATTGTGCTAGTTCTTCAAATGATTATGTTGATCCCCATGCCTTGAATGAAGAACTTTCCATTGTTTGTGAAAAATTGATAGAAAAATATAATTTGTTGAAAAAGAAGAGTCTAGGAATTGAACAAGAAAATAAAAATTTGCATGCTAGACTTGATTGTGTTTTGCAAGAGAAAGTTGAGGTCTATAATGAAAGGGATTCATTAAGATCTCAATTAGAACTTGCACTTAAAGAAAATGAGTTTTTGAAAAATAAAAATGATTGCCATGCTCTTTTGAAGAAAAATGATAACTTGTCTTCAAAAGTTGATTTTATTTTAAAAGAGAATGTTGATTTGAAAAATAAAATTATTTCCATTACAAATGATTTAGATGTGTGTTTAAAGAAAAATATTGTTTTGCAAAATAAAATGGATGCACATGTTTGCCATGCTAGTGTAGCCTCTTCATCTAGACTACCTAATGCATGTACCTCTTCTTCTAAGATTAATGATGATATTTGTATGCTTAAGAAGAGAGTAGATGTTTGGGCTCCACTATGAGCCAATGTGCCTTGAACCACAATCGGTTGGAAACCTTGGTTCGAAAGAAACAAGTTCCATCCTTTATGCATGCACACCCTTCACGGCATACACATGCTCCTCACGGACACACCCATCACATGTATGCTCATGTGTACACATGTACACATTGTGGACGTAAGGGCCACCTTGCTAAATTTTGTTTTGATAGATTAAATATTGATAATTTAGCAAAGAAGTTTGTTTGGGTTAGAGAAGGGACTAACCCCCATGGACCCAAAAGAGTATGGGTACCAAAGACCACCCCTCCTATTATTTTGATGTAGGTGTGGGCTCTCACATGACGTGAGAGTGATGACACCTTGGAGTGGATGCGTTCCGGACTTAAAGGAAATCAAATTGGATGCATCACTTTCAAGGGAAGAGATGGTGGAGAGGACCACCAAGTTTTGGAGACAAGGAGAGTTGCTTCTTCGTTGTTTGGTAACAATCCTTTACTCCCATTTATTGTTTACATGCTTTTAATATTCATTGTTTATAGCATGTTTTGATGTCTATGGATTAGTATGTTCATTCCATATTTATTAGATCCTTGACATACATGTA